>CM040120.1:244135117-244315237 GCA_022559845.1 Amorphophallus konjac
TGAGCATCCTCTTCAGTAGGCAGATGATTGCCTGAATGTTGGTATAGTTTTATCAGCCTGACTATCTGAATGATAGCAGTACTGGACAACGGCCTAGCCAGGGATGTCTTTAGCCGAGCAAAGTGTTAGGAGTAGTGGGTCTCTTCTATTCTGATTCTCAGAAATTCCAGGACAGTGCGGGAGCCGCACCACTGGTTTGCCTTCAGAGCCTTGAGTCTGATTCAGTCTCTTTCGATATATTTTAGGTGCCAACATCAAACTCACACCTGGAGCAGCACCAGTGTCAATAGCTCCTCACAGGATGTCCCCCACGGAACTGAAGGAACTAAAGAAGCAACCTCAGGAGTTGCTAGAAAAAGGCTTCATTCGACCCAACACATCCCCTTGGGGTGTGCCAGTCTTATTTGTTAAGAAGAAGGATGGTTCCCTAAGATTATGCATTGACTACCGTCAGTTGAATCTACTCATCATAAAAAATAAATATCCACTACCGCATATTGATGAGCTATTTGACCAACTTTCTGGCGCGGAATACTTCTCCAAGATCGATCTCAGGTCAGGCTATCATCAACTGAGGGTCAAGGATGAAGACATTCACAAGACTACTTTTCGTAGCCGATACGGACATTATGAATTTGTGGTTATGCCGTTCGGTCTAACTAATGCACATGCTGCATTCATGCAATTAATGAATAATGTGCTCCGGCCTTATCTGGACCAATTTGTACTCGTATTTATTGATGATATTCTCATCTATTCAAAGACAAAGGAAGAAGACGAGGAACATCTAAGGATTGCCTTGCAAACCTTGCAGGAACACCAACTTTATGCTAAGTTAAACAAATGTGAATTTTGGCTTAAGAAAGTCTCTTTGCTTGGCCATATTATTTCTAAAGAAGGCATGGCAGTAGATCCTTCTAAGGTTGAAGTTGTTAAGAACTGGAGCCAACCGAACATCATATCTGAAGTTTGAAGTTTCATTGGCCTGGCTGGTTATTATAGGCGATTTATCAAGGATTTCTCCAAAATCACCGCTCCTTTAACAAGACTCACTAGGAAAGAAAATACTTTCGAGTGGACAAAGGAATGTGAAGAAAATTTCTTAGCCCTTAAAGAGCATCTCACCACGGCACCTATACTGGTATTGCCCGTAGAAGGTGGCGGATTTGAAGTTTATATCGATGCATCTGGCATTGGTCTAAGTTGTGTACTTATCCAAAATGGCAAGGTCATTTGCTATGCTTCAAGACAGTTAAAGCGGCATGAGGAAAATTATCCTGTTCATGATCTGGAACTGGCTGCTGTTATATTTGGCTTGAAGATTTGGCGTCACTACCTTTATGGAGAGAAATTCATAGTCTATTTGGACCATAAGAGCTTGAAATATCTATTCTCTCAGAAAGAGGTAAATATGAGACAAAGGCGATGGTTAGAGTACCTTAAGGACTTTGATTTTGTTATCCAATATCATCCTGGCAAGGCAAATGCTGTTGCCGAAGCGCTCAGCAGGAAACCGATGGGAAAGCTATCAAGTCTCATGAAAGGTATGACCAATCTTATTTCTAAATTTTCTCAGTTGAAATTATATATTAATATGAAGAGGAAAGAGGATTGCTTTATAGCTAATATTAGGACACAACCCACATTAATAGAAGATCTAGCCAAACTCCAAGATAATGACCCTGTGTTATTGGAGATCAAAGCCAATTTGGAGCAACGATCGGATTTATCTATTGCAAATGATGGAAGATTGTTATCCAAGGGACGAGTTTGTATACCGGATCATGTTGACACTAAGAAATTGATCCTAGAAGAGGCTCATAAAGCTAAGTACGCCATTCACCCTAGTGCTACCAAGATGTATCAAGACCTCAAAAAGATCTATTGGTGGCCCAATATGAAAAGGGAAGTAGCGGACTATGTGTCACGTTGCCTCACTTGTCAACAGATTAAGGCAGAACATCAAAGGCCTGCTAGAAAACTACATCCCTTGGAAATTCCAGAATGAAAATGGGAGAGTATAGGAATGGATTTTATCATGGGATGGCCTAAATTAGGAGGTGGACATGATGGGATATGGGTGATCATAGACCGTTTAACAAAATCGGCTCATTTACTACTTATTAAAAGTCGATGGTCTGTGGATATCTTGGCTGCCTTATACATGAAGGAGATTGTTAAGTAACATGGTGTCCCTATCACTATTATTTCCGATCGAGATTGGTGAGGACACCCGAGCAAGAATACGCCTCGACTCAGAGAGCCGCTGGCACCGGACACGCAGCATGACTCGGTCGACACCGACCACTTTGTGGCTAGGGGACAGTCTGGAGTCTCCCCCGGAGCTTTGACACTTTAGTACATATTTTTGTACGTATTTGTATTTTGTACATATTTGGTTGTATTTTGTATTTTGTACATATTAGGTTGTAGTTGGTGTGTATTTGACATGTATTTTGGGTTGTATTTTGGTTTGTATTATGTTGGGATCTCCAATGGGTTCAAATTCAAACTCCAAGGAGGGAAGTTGGAGCCCAACTCTATATAAATGTACTCCCCCCCTTGAGGGATTTCTTTTTAATGATGAAGTAATGAATTGAAAAAGAAAGTTGTGAGAGCTTTGCTCCCCTCTCCCTCCCTCTTCCTCTTTCTCTAGGGTGTGATGTCCGAGACCCTCCCCTCTCTTTCTATGATGCTCAAGCTGCTAGGAGGCGAACTCCCCATCTTCATCTCAAGCCCGGACTTCATCGGTCAAGGTTTTTCTACCGGCATGGAAGAGAAGGCCATTGCTATCCAGCGCTCCATCCGTGGTTGTCTACCTGCAGAATTGGGCCGCAAAGACAAGGTTGGCACCCCATATTCCGTCTTTAAACCCCATTTACTTCTTCACGACCTTTCTTCCTCCTCATGTCTTCCATCTACCCTGAAAATCCCATGCCCTAACTCGTTCTGTACGAAAATTTGCCTTTGTAAGCCTTTTTACTGCGCAGGCTGCCTCTGTGCAGACCTGTAGGAAACCTGAACCCTGAAGATCAGGTTGGGACGCCCCCTTCCCAACCTCTGATCACTTCGACCTCTTCACAACATTTCTTTCTTTTCCTGTCCTCTACCTCTCCTCAAAATCCTGCATCAAAATTCGCTCTGATAAAAAATGTCTTTTTGGAGCCCTTTTGGTCGCGCAGACTGCCCCTATGCAGCCCTGCCAGGACAGTGTTCAAGTCCCTCCAAAGAGACGACCCCAAAATGGTCTCAGAACGACCGCAGACTTTCAGAGCTGCTTACACACCTCCTAAACCTTTCTCAAGAATCTTCTCGTGCATTTTAAAACCTTGTTTCCCTGCTTACCACGTCCACCTTCAGCCCCCTCAGTTCTGACTGCACTGAATTGCAGAACTGATCCCAATTTTTCTTCCCCTCCCACGCCTAAAACCTCCACTACACACCAACCTCCCTCTGCTACCCTGTCATCCCACGTCTATCAGCTATCCGCCAGAGAAAACCCCGCCCCATTTGCCTCCAGGAAGCCCCGGTTCCAGCCCCATTTGTGGTCCCTTGTCCCGCTGCCAGCAGACAGACCAGATCGCGTAGGGTCCACTTCAAAATTCGCCAGGGCTACCACAGTGGTCCGTTGCAGTTCCCGCTCTACCTGCATCCCTGGGACATCCCCGCCCACGTTCACGCCGAGTTTTGTGATCAACGAACAAGCAGAAGGTTGCGCGCCAGGCCCTTCTTCCTGCTGCTTCCCTACGCGCGTGCAGGCCGGCCAGCAATCTGCGCGCCGCTCGCGACTACTCCGGAGGTTCCAGCTGGCGTCATCGACTTCCACTCTCTTCCAGGAGGTTTGGTGTCCATTACCGCCCTCCGTCAGGGACAATTCCTCCATCCACGGCACCCGGGACTCGCCTTCCCACTGCTGGTTCCAGGTCAGTCCGTGGTTGCTGCCTAGTTCACTTCCGTTGCAGCCGTTCATGGACGACAAGCTTCACCGACCCGGTACCCGTCACCCCACTTCGTACAACCCCTGGATATCGCTGTGTGCCTCTTACCTCCCTACGAGGAGTGGGCTTTGTTTTAGGTTGTACCTCTGTTTAGCTCTTGTACCCGGTGGTCGTGTGACTTGGCCGGGTTTCTTCCCCACGCACCGAGCGTGGAGGTATGCGTCTGCTCCTTCCTTGGTTTAGATTGCTTATTTAGTATAGTTTTTTGACGTCGCTACTTATGAGATCATAGGCACCTAGATCTTACATTTGATATGTCACTGTCACGGTGAGAGAGTGTGACCGTCCCGTGACTCATCCGAGTCACGAGTGTGGAGTTGCCCACCCTAGACTCGCCGGTTTCTCAACCGCGCAGATCGACGCGTTTCCCTCTCTTGGGACGCCTGTGAGCTATACTTTCTTGTTGATTGACATAATTTCCTTATGGGGAACGTTAGGTGTTGAGTCGATGCCGTTCGATCTATTGCCAAGTTGCTGGTCTTAGTTGTCCATTTAGTCACGTCTTCACATAGAGTCCTAGCTTGCATAGCGTCCCGCATCAATTTTGGTATCAGAGCCATTGGTTGTCTAGGGTGCATTTGAGTCTACGTTCTACCCCCTTTTGTCCCTTAGAGTCTTGCATTAGTTTTCATTAAAAAAAAGAGAAAAAAAAATTCTTGCATTTAGTTCCATTACATGCCCACTCGGCGTGATACCGATTACCAACGCCCGGTCCCGATGGCTGACCCTAGGAATGCTGCCCCTAGTGACTTCTCCCTTCAGGATATGATGTAGGCTCTCATTAATCGGATAGATCAGTCCGATAAGAGCTTTAGAGATCATGATGCATTCATGGAGGGCCGGATGAAGGCCATGGAGGACCGGATGGAGGCTTCCGACCGGACCATTCAAGGTCTAGTTGTTTTTCCAACCAAGATAGAGCTCCGCATGAGGATGTCCCCGGGCATGCCTAAGGCCCACTTGACCCTGCTCTTCGGCCCGCACACCCTAGGGCCGATGATCGGAGACCGTTTGTTCATGAGTTTGATGATTTCAGGTCTGATAATGAGGTTGAGGGTTATGGCCGTGCTCGACGTGGCTATAGGCCCCATAGGGACGATGAGGATGATCGTCTCCTTAGGTCAGTGCGCGCGGACCCTCTCACCTTTGATGGGTACTTGGACCCTAAGATCTATGTTGATTGGGAGGCGGGTATGGACCGCTACTTTGAGTGGTACGAGATGACGGACCATCGGAGAGTCTGATTTGAAAAATGAAGTTGCTAGGGTAGGCACATACCTATTGGAGAAACATGGAGAGCCTGTTGATGCAGCGACATCAACCCCAGGTTGAGACATGGGATGATATGAAGGTAAAGCTCAGGCAAAAATACCTCTTGCCACATACCGTCAGAGGCTTATTGATAGGTGGCAGGGTCTCAGCCAAGGGGATTGGACTGTGACGGACTACATCGCTGATTTTGATGAGTACTACTTGCGATGCGGGGTCACAGAGGAGAGTGCCATGACCATCTCTCGCTTCCGTCTGGGTCTACCGCCGCATTACCAGTATGAGTTATTTTACCGCCATGTCACAACCCTAGAGGAGGCTTATCAAGTCACACTCGAGTTAGAGCAGTTTGAGTCTGAGTTTGCTCCGGTCCAATGCCTGGGACCCACATATCCTCGTGGGTCAGACCCTCGTGCTATGACTGGACCTTACCCTCGGGGACATGTGGCCCGTCCACAAGAACCCGCTCGTCAGGACTTCACTGCCCCTAGACCTCATCCTCCCCCTCCGAGGGACTATCCCCCTCGACCCCAGGCTCCAGCCCCGGCCCCTCAGCCTCAGCATCCCACCATTCCTACCAGACCCCAACTTCCACCACCCCCGACCCGTCGTGATGACAAGGGAAAGGGGCTGATGACTGGTGGAGCACCTCAGGGCACTGGGTCCCGTCATGAGTGTTATAGGTGCGGAGGGGTTGGTCATTATGCTGTTAGTTGTCCTACCCGATCTTCTTTGGTCATCGGGGATTCTTCTACCTGTGAGCTCGCACATGGTATCGTATCCGTTAGTTTTGAGGCTGACTAGGAGCTCGCGGAGGAATTCTTTGATGATCTACTTGAGGGCGAGCAACTAGATGTCCAGAGCATGCAGTGCCAGGATGACGTTCAACTGGGTGTTGTCAGGTGCATCTTGACCCAGCCGTTGGTGAGTGATGACTGGCGTCGCACCACCATTTTTCATACCTTTTGTAAGCTGGGTGGGAAAACCTGCAAGGTGATCATAGATAGTGGGAGAAGTATTAACGCTATCTCCATGGGTACTGTGACACGCTTAGAGTTGACCCCTATGGACCACCCTTCCCCTTATCGCGTGTCATGGGTAGATTCCACCTCTATCCTAGTAAGGCTGCGATGTCTGGTGCCATTGCAGTTCCATGCCTACCAGGACGGGATCTGGTGTGATGTGTTGCCTATGGAGGTAGGCAGTATTATCCTGGGAAGGCCCTGATTTTTTGATCGGGATGCTACCCTCCATGGCCGGTCAAACACATGCACATTCGACCATAATGGCCAACGGATTACCCTTCACCCATCCCAGCCAAGGAGTCCATCCATCCGGGGTCCCACTGGGCCTAGTACCCCGACTCCTGCTATTCTAGGGCTCAGTACCCCATTGCCAGCTCAGGCTACGACCTTGCCTCCGGATGTCCCCGCCCCGAGTGTTCCTCCGACTAGGAGGTTGATGCTAGTGAGCTCCCGAGAGTTGGAGCGTGACTTTGTTAGAGGGGACCCTATTTTTGCCATTGTAGTCCGAGAGGTGGTTGGAGAGATGGAGAGTGATCTCCCATCTAATGTTGCTGATGTCCTTCGGGAGTTTAATGATGTATTTCCCGATGATTTACCCGAGGGTCTTCCACCCATGCGGGACATTCAACATGCTATTGACCTGATTTCGGGGTCCTCATTGCCCAACTTCCCACATTATAGGATGAGCACCGCTGATCACGCTGAGCTTCAGCGTCAGGTCGAGGAGTTGATGATGAGGGGATCTCTCTGTGAGAGCATGAGTCCTTGTGCCGTCCCTGCATTGCTTGCCCCTAAGAAGGACGGTACTTGGAGGATGTGTGTCAACAGCCGTGCAATCAATAAGATCACCGTAAAGTATAGATTTTCCATTCCCCGCTTAGATGATATGCTCGATATGATGGCGGGAGCCACTGTGTTTTCCAAGATTGATCTGAAGAGTGGCTATCACTAGGTGAGGATCAGGCCCGGTGATGAGTGGAAGACGGCCTGATGCGGGACGGACACGGGAGACCGACTCTATATGATGCAGACCTCAGACTCTAGATGGAGATGCGACCAGCAACACACAAATTGGAGAGACTTCGGCCCAACACTATGAGATCCTATGGGCTATATGTCGCTAACAGAAATGCAAGCTCACTCGTCGTCCCAAGCGAGGGAAACGCGGATCGTGCGTGGTTGAAGAACCGGCAGAGTTAAGGGTAGTTGACTCACTTCCGGACTCGGATCGAGTCACGGGACGGGTCACTCTCACACTCACAGCGGTGACATGGACTCATGGGCTAGTTCCTATCGCACTCGGCAGCGGCCTAAGATCATATACTAAACTAACAAGTAAATGCCAAGAAGTTATGATCGTTACCTCCACGCACCCGGCGTGGGGAAGACAACCCCGGCCAATCTCGGACTCCCAGTTAACAAATTTTTACAGTGGTACAAAAATTTGACCCACTCCACGCAGGGAGGTAATAGGTCACATGTGGGGCCCGGGAGTCACGACAATCGGGTTGACGGGCAACATCTTGATGTCGTCTCGGCGGTGCCGAACCCGCGTTTTGGTGCTATCCGGATGGCGCGTTCTACGGACCAGTGGGGCCCATGAGCCACTCTGTCCTCCGGGTCTGATGGGGTGGGTCCCGCTGTGATGGAGACCCCTGGTGGCACGTCTCCCGGGATGACAGTTGGCCGGGAACACCGGCTGGTGGCCGATCGGCTCCGATCTCCAAGTTTTGGAGTTGCTGCCCATGGATTTTTTGCTTCTGTCCTGCAGCGCGTGCTCCAGCAAGATCGGCCGCTGCGACCAATCCTGATGTCAGATCGACGATCAGGAGATACCGTTGGAAAGCCCTTTTGAAGTAATTCAAGATATGGCTGGAGAGGTCAGCTGGATCCGCACGGATCCGACCTTAAAGGATTTTTAAACTTTCTGTTGGACTGTGCTTGAAATCTCAGATCAGCAGGAAGGTTTTCTGAGAACTACCGTTGACCGCAAGGTAGACCTCAGATTCAGACCTCGACTTCTTCATAAAAGTTGTGGAGGGGAAAGAGAGGAAAACAGACATATTTTTTTTGAATGGATTGGTGGAGGCTACGATTTGTTAGGGATTTTACACTGAATGGGGGTCGGATCTCGATAGAGGTAGATAGAACTGTAGATGGATCTGAAAGTGAAATTTAGAAAATATGAGATGGACTTTTGAAATTCCATGAAAATTCTTGGATTGAGGTGTTGGTGGATAGAACGCCTAGTAAAATTGGGAGCTGCAGAAAAAATCAAAAAGAGGTCCGAAGTTTTGAAACTCAGTGCGGGCTTGACTCAGGATAGAAAACTGATAGATCTGGAATGAAAGATTGGATGAAAATGAAAAAATAGAAATCGGGATCTAAAGGCCAAACCAATTTTTGTAGAACACGGAGGGAACCTCTGGAACACCCTCTGAACATTTCAGCTCAAGGGGAGCTCATGGCTGAGAGCAGAAAATCGTGGAAGGTACCTCTGTTCTGGATGGACAGAACACCGACGATGATGGTGGCGGTGCGATGGCGGCACAGGGCGGCGGCGATGATCTTTAGAACTGATATATGAGGCTTCACACCTCAAGAACACAGCCTTCGTAGCTGCAAAGAGGAGAGGGAGGAGAGAGGATAGGGGCGGCCCTTGCTGCTCCAACTAAATTCTAAAATTTTGTGTTCATTAATTCTAATCAAATGAAAATACAAGGTACTTATATGAAATGCCAAAAGACTCAAACTACCCCTAGATCTAGGGTTTGGGGGAATAAAAAAAGGAGTAGAAGTAATTATTTCTAACACCATTTTACAAAAATAAAATTTAATGACAATGAGAGGGGGGCGCCCCCTTGACTAGGTGGTTAAGGTTGGTGGCCAACCTTGACATTTCAAGCCACTTGTCTCCCACTTGGCCCACTCTTCTAGAAGCCCACCATTGGAAGGTTGGCTGACCCCACATGGGCCCTAGGGGTGAGGTGGAACAATGGGATGAGGGGTGGGGAGCCCGTGGGACCCGGGTGGTCCCATTTTACATATAAACCCTTATTACAATCCAAATTACAAACCGAACAAAGGTAAATAAAAAATGCATTACACACAAATCAAGTCCCAGTAAATGTGATAAATGCCGAGACTCAAGGAGGAGTCTTCAGACTGTCTCCGAGCCAGATGGACGCCGAAGTGGCTCGGGTGGTGCTCCGCGTACTGTACCGGTGGCTCGCCGACTCGTGCCGCTCGTGTGCTCTGGTGTCCGCACCAATTCTCCCCGGGTGGGAGAAACTAGACCCTGTCGAGTAAGGGTCTGCATCATTGTGGTACCGCTCCAGTAGGTCTGGGTCAATCCGCTGCATCTCTCCATGGGTGATCCACGTATCCTCGGTGGCGGGCCGTCCTCTCCATCACACTAGGTAGCGCGGGTAGGATCCACTCTTGGTAACTGTCACATGCTCATCCAGTATATGATCTATATGCTCTCGCTGTCGTGGAAAAGGGGCTGGAGGTGGACACTCAGGTGTGGGATCACTCTCAATGGGAGGGGATGGCTCGAAAGGCTCACTAGGGATCACCGCTTCAACTAGATCCGATACATTAAAAGTAGAGCTTATACCATATTCCTCGGGCAGATCCACATCATACGCATTGGATCCAATGCGTTTCACACTCTAAATGGACATGCTCCGCGAGCTTGCAGTTTCTTGACGGTTCCAGAGGGAAACCGTTCAGGTCTTACCCTGATCATGACATATTCGCCCTCTTGGAACTCTCGGTGCTGTCGATGGGCATCGACAAGCTCCTTATACCGTGCATTGCTGGCCTCAATGTGACGACGGATGTCGTCATGCAGACTCCTAACATGCCTAGCAAACGACTCAGCAGACTCCGACACTCGAGCATGGATAGGCATGGGGACAAGATCCACTGGCTTCCTAGGCCTACGACCTGTGACAATCTCGAATGGAATCATACCAATAGACCTATTAACTGAATCATTATATGCAAATTCTGCCATGGGTAGAATGATATCCCAATCCCCTATGCGGTATAGATAAGGATATCATCAAAATACACAACCACAAAGTCTCCAATAAATGGTCGAAGGACCTGAGTCATGAGTCGCATGAATGTGCTAGGGGCATTGGTCAACCCAAAAGGCATGAGCAACAACTCATATAGACCATCCTTTGTCTTGAATGCGGTCTTCCACTCATCACCTGGCCTAATCCTCACCTGATGGTAGCCACTCTTAAGATCAATCTTTGAGAAGATAGTGGCACCAGCCATCATGTCTAGCATGTCATCCAGGCGGGGAATAGGGAACCTGTACTTCACGGTGATTTTGTTGATGGCACAGCTATCAATGCACATTCTCCACGTGCCATCCTTCTTTGGGGCGAGTAAAGCGGGTACATCACATGGACTCATGCTGTCCCGAACAGATCCTCTCTACATCAACTCATCAACCTGCCGTTTTAGCTCGGCATGTTCCATGGGACTCATGCGATAATGAGGGAGGTTGGGCAATGATGATCCCGGAATAAGGTCGATGGCATGCTGAATATCCCGCATAGGTGGGAGTCCCTCAGGAAGCTCATCGGGAAAGATATCAGCAAACTCCTGCAGAATAGGAATGACATCGGGTGGGAGTTCACCCTCGGAGTCTCTCTCTACCTCTCGGACCGCAATGGCAAACACGGGGCAGCCCCGACTAGCCTCCCGCTCCATTTCCTGGGAGCTAATCAACATCAATCTCCTAGTCGAGGGCTCACCAAGGCCAGATGTAATGGTCATAGCCCGAGCTGGGGATGGGGTACTGGGCCCGGGAATGAAGGCCCTGGAGTACTAGGGCCAGTATGACCCCTAACGGATGGGCTCTTGGGCCGATGGGGTTGGAGAGTAATCCGTTGGCCATCATGGTCGGAGGTACATGTGTTCGACCGGCCATGGAGTGTGGCATCCCGATCAAATAACCACGGCCTACCCAAAATAATATTGCCCACCTCCATGGGTAGGACATCACACCATACATCGTCATGGTAGGCATAGAACTGTAGTGGGACCAAGCACCGCAGCCTGATCGGAATGGAAGTGGAATCCACCCTTGATACACGCTAGGGGCTAGGGTGATCCACGGGTGTAAGACCAAGACGGGAGACAGCACCCGTGGAGGTTGCATTGATGCAACTCCCGCTATTGATGATCACTTTACACACATGCTTGCCCAGCCTACAGAAGGTATGAAAAATAGTGGTCCGACGCCAGTCATCACTGGCTTGTGGCTGGGTGAGAATACACCTGACGACCCCCACGTGGGCATCATCGGTATGCGGGGCATCCAGGCCATCACCTTCAATCTCATAGTATTCATCAGCTAGCTCTTGATCTGCTTCATAGGTGACTAACTCGAGGCCCGCAGGGGTTGTATCCTCGGCCTTTGTGTCCCCAATGATAATAGATGGGTGGGTGGGACACTGGTTGGCAAAATGGCCAATCCCATTGTAGCGGTAACACTGCTGCCGTGATCCACTGGGCTCCCCAATCATGGGTCCTTTCCCCTTATCCTCCCGACGGATAGGAGGTGTAGGTAGCAAAGGACGTGCAGGAGGTGCGGGTGCCGGTGGATAGGCTGTGGGTGCCGTAAGATGCTGGGGACGAGGAAGGTCCCCCGGGGGTGGAGGGTGAGGCCTAGGAGCAAAGGGCTTGGGGTGAGCGGGCTCCTGAGGTCGAGCCATGGGGGCCCTCGGATACGTGCCAGATGAGCCACGGGGCTCGACACTACGAAGGGGAAAGGAGCCCAACCGATGGGGAGACTCGAACTCGGCCTCGAATAGTTCCAATTCGAGAGCAACCTGATACGCCTGCTCCAAAGTGGTCACATTGCGGCGAAAGAGTTCATATTGATAATTGGGCCGCAAACCTCTTCGAAAGCGTGATATAGTCATGGTGCTCTCTTCCGTGACTCCACACCGTAAATAATACTCGTCAAACTCGGCGGTGTACTCGGTAACGGATCGGTTCCCTTGGGAGATGCTTTGCCATTTGTCTATGAGACGTTGGCGATATGAGGTAGGAAGGTATTTCTCCCTCAACTTGGTTTTCATATCATCCCAAGTACCGATTTGGGGTTGACGTCGCTGATTGAGCAGGCTCTCCACATTGGTCCAATAAGTTTGGGCCTGCCCTTGCAGCTTCATCTTCGCGTATCGGACTCTTCGGTGATCCGTCATCTCAAACCACTCGAAGTACCGGTCCATGGCGGCCTCCCAATCTAAATACACCCTAGGGTCCAAGGACCCGTTAAAAGTGGGAGGGTACGCACACACGCCCCTAAGAATGCGGTCGTCATCATCGTCATCACGATTCCGTCGTTGATTCCGACGACCGTAACGCCCTTGATCATTATCAGATGCATAGTCATCCACCACATGCACCTGTTGTACCCCAACATTCTCCGCCTGAGCTTTGGCACAGTAGGTTGCTGAGCCGGCTCTTGTTGGCCATTCGTCGGCGCGGGTTGTGCCGCCGCTGGGGCCCTCTCAAGGACGGCTATCCTCCCAACAAGGCCCTGGATGGACTGGTCCGAAGCTTCGGCCCGATCCTTGAGGGCTTTCATCCGCCCTTCTAGACGCGCCCCTACTCCATCTAAATGCATACTAAGGCCATCCATACGCGTGTCAACACGTTCCATAATGGCTCGGAACATCTCGGCCGTCGAGGACTCATCGGAGCTACGGGCCCGGGAATCCGCCATAGGTGGTGGTGGCAGGTATTGGATACCTCGACGGGTGGGCATGCAAAGACACACGAACTAGGAGACACACTGATGTAAACACCGACTAATCCACCTAGACCTAAACCAATATCCGGTACGTGGCGGAGTTAATCGATCCGAAGATCACTCCCGCAAGTGTGCGGCCTTCCCGATAGGCGTAGCCTAACGTTCGGACAACACCTTTTAATATACCGAATTATCGGGATGAAATGCAATTTTAAAACACTTTTTTTTTGTTTTGAAAATAATGATGATACTAGACTCGACTTAGACCATGATGCATGCAAGACTTATGCAATGACTACCCTCGACTCGACTCGCTCTGATACCAAACTGATGCGGGACGGACACGGGAGACCGACTCTATATGATGCGGACCTCAGACTCTAGATGGAGATGCGACCAGCAACACATAAATTGGAGAGACTTCGGCCCGACACTATGAGATCCTATGGGCTATACGTCACTAACAAAAACGCAAGCTCACTCGTCATCCCAAGCGAGGGAAACGCGGATCATGCGCGGTTGAAGAACCGGCAGAGTTAAGGGTAGTCGACTCACTTCCAGACTCGGATCGAGTCACGGGACGGGTCACTCTCACACTCACAGCGTTGACATGGACTCACGGGCTAGTTCCTATCGCACTCGGCAGCGGCCTAAGATCATATACTAAACTAGCAAGTAAATGCCAAGAAGTTATGATCGTTACCTCCACGCACCCGGCATGGGGAAGACAACCCCGGCCAATCTCGGACTCCCAGTTAACAAATTTATACAGTGGTACAAAAATTTGACCCACTCCACGCAGGGAGGTAACATGTCACATGTGGGGCCCGGGAGTCACGATAATCGGCTTGACGGGCAGCATCTTGATGTCATCCCAGCAGTGTCGAACCCGCGTTTTGGTGCTGTGCGGATGGCGCGTTCTACGGACCCGTGGGGCCCACGAGCTGCTTTGTCCTCTGGGTCTGATGGGGTGGGTCCCGCTGTGATGGCGACCCCTAGTGGCACGTCTCTCAGGATGGCGGTTGGTCGGGAACACCGGCCGGTGGCCGATCGACTCCGATCTCCAAGTTTTGGAGTTGCTGTCCACGGATTTTTTGCTTCTGTCCTACAGCGCGCGCTCCGGCGAGATCAGCCGCTACGACTAATCCTGATGTCAAATCGACGATCAGGAGGTACCTTTGGAAAGCCCTTTCGAAGTACTTCAAGATAGGGCCGGAGAGATCAGCTGGATCCGCACGGATCTGACCTTAAACGATTTTTGAACTTTCTGTTAGACTGTGCTCGAAATCTCAGATCAGCAGGAAGGTTTCCTGAGAACTGCCGTTGACCATAAAGTAGACCTCATATTCAGACCTTGACTTCTTCATGAAAGTTGTGGAGGGTAAAGAGTGAAAAACGGACATATTTTTTTGTGAAGGGATTGGTGGAGGCACGATTTGTTAAGGATTTTACACAGATTGGGGGTCGGATCTGGACAGAGGTGGGCAGAACTATAGATGGATCTGAAAGTGAATTTTAGAAAATAGGAGATGGACTTTTGAAATTCCAAGAAAACTCTTGGATGGAGGGATTGGTGTATAGAACTCCCAGTAAAATTGGGAGCTTCAGGAAAAATCAAAAAGAGGTCCGAAGTTTTGAAACTTAGGGCAGGCTTGACTCAAGACAGAAAACTGACAGATCTTGAATAAAAGAGTGGAAGAAAATGAAAAAATAGAAATCAGAATCTAAAGGCCAAACCAGATTTTATAGAACACAGAGGGAACCTCTAGAACACCCTCTAAAAATTTCAGCTGAAGGGGAGCTCGTGGCTGAGAGCAGAAAATCGTGGAGGAAGGTACCTCTATCCTGGATGGACAGAACACCAGCGACGATGGTGGCGGTGCGATGGCGGCGCGGGGCGGCGGCGATGATCTTCATAACTGATATGTGAGGCTTCACACCTCAAGAACACAACCTTCCCAGCTGCAAAGAGGAGAGGGAGGAGAGAGGATAGGGGCGGCCCTTGCTGCTCCAACTTAATTCTGAAATTTTGAGTTCATTAATTCTAATCAAATGGAAATACAAGGTACTTATATGAAATGCCAAAAGACTCAAACTACCCCTAGATCTAGGGTTTGGGGGAATAAAAAAAGGAGTAGAACTCATTAGTTCTAACACCAATTTACAAAAATAAAATTGAATGACAATGAGAGGGGGGCGCCCCCTTGACTAGGTGGTTAAGGTTGGTGGCCAACCTTGACATTTCAAGCCACTTGTCCCCCACTTGGCCCACTCTTCTAGAAGCCCACCATTGGAAGGTTGACTGACCCCAAAAGGGCCCTAGGGGTGAGGTGGATCAATGGGAGGAGGGGTGGGGGACCGTGGGACTCGAGTGGTCCCATTTTACATATAAACCCTTATTACAATCCAAATTACAAACCGAACAAAGGTAAATAAAAAATGCATTATGCACAAATAAAGTCCCAGTAAATGTGATAAATGCCGAGACTCAAGGGGGAGTGTCCAGACTGTCTCAGAGCCAGATGGACGCCAAAGTGGCTCCGGTGGTGCTCCGCGTACGGTACCGGTCGCTCGCCGACTCGTGCCGCTCGTGTGGTCTGGTGTCCGCACCAATTCACCTCGGGTGGGAGAAACTCGACCCTGACGAGTAAGGGTCTGCATCACTGTGGTACCGCTCCAGTAGGTCCGGATCAATCCGCTACAACTCTCCATGGGTGATCCACGTATCCTCGGTGGCGGGCGGTCCTCTCCATCGCACTAGGTAGCGCGGGTAGGATCCACTCCTGGTAACTGTCACCTGCTCATCCAGTATATAATCTATATGC
This sequence comes from Amorphophallus konjac, assembly GCA_022559845.1. Classification (NCBI taxonomy): domain Eukaryota; kingdom Viridiplantae; phylum Streptophyta; class Magnoliopsida; order Alismatales; family Araceae; genus Amorphophallus; species Amorphophallus konjac. The sequence goes on from CM040120.1 coordinate 244,151,022, forward strand.
TCTCGCTGCTGTGGAAAAGGGGCTGGAGGTGGACACTCAGGTGTGGGATCACTCTCAATGGGAGGGGATGGCTCGAAAGGCTCACTAGGGATCACCGCTGGGTCCCTATATGCAACTAGATCCGATACATTAAAAGTAGAGCTTATACCATATTCCTCGGGCAGATCCACAACATACGCATTGGATCCAATGCGTTTCAACACTCTAAATGGACTGGCTCCGCGAGCTTGCAGTTTCTTGACGGTTCCAGAGGGAAACCGTCCAGGTCTTACCCTGATCATGACATATTCGCCCTCTTGGAACTCTCAGTGGCGTCGATGGGCATCGGCTAGCTCCTCGTACCGTGCATTGCTGGCCTCAATGTGACAACGGATGTCATCATGTAGACTCCTAACATGCCTAGCAAATGACTCGGCAGACTCCGACACTCGAGCATGGATAGGCATGGGGACAAGATCCACTGGCTTCCTAGGCCTACGACCTGTGACAATCTCGAATGGACTCATACCAGTAGACCTATTAACTGAATCATTATATGCAAATTCTACCATGGGTAGAATGAGATCCCAATCCCCTATGCAGTCCCTTACAAGACACCTCAAAAGGTCACCCAGACTCCTATTGACCACCTCGGTCTGACCATATGTCTGGGGATGATATGCAGTGGAAAACTTGAGGTGAGTACCCAAGATATGCCATAGTGTCTTCCAAAAATAACTGGTGAATCGAACATCAAGGTCAGACACTATAGTGCGAGGCAACCCGAACTTGCACACCACATGAGTAAGAAAAAGGCGGGCTACCTGTTGACACCCGTTTTAGCCCGCAAGTTGAGTCATCTCTCTTATTCATCATTTTTGATGTCCCGAATTAGCCATTATTTTGGAGCTTTCTCGGATGGATTTCAAGCCCATTTTTACTATTTCATATCCTTTGAGTCTTGGAGATCATGATTTCTTAGAGCCCTAGAGCTTATCTTATCAAATTCCGGCTTCAAAGTTGACTTTCGGCTCATTTAGGCCGGCTTCCCTCAAGTATTCGGCTCTCTCTCACTGCGCAGTCCTGAAAGTGGTTCTTTTTCACCCTCTTCCAGTCATCTATTCAAAAAGTTATCTTCATCAAAGTTGTTCCTCTTTCAAAGATCTACAATTTCTCTTCTACACCGTTGGCCGGTTCTGCCCCGATTGTGAGTTATTCACGTTTTTCCAGTAGGCTGTGCTGTTCACCTACATTCCAAAATTTTCTTCTCTCTTCCATCCCCATTTTCTCCATCTTCCAATCATTTTCTCAAATTTCTTTCTTCACTAAAGTTGTTCCTCTCTCAGTTATCTACAACTTTTATGTTTACCACTTTGTCTAGTTCTGCCCCGTTTGAGAGATATGCTTCAATTTCCAAAGTCGCGCGTAGTCTGCCCGGAATCTGCCTCCATCCAAGTGACGGCCCTACATAGGTGTGTTACTTCAGTGTGACGGTCCTACGATAGACTGTCACACCGAACCTTGCCTGAAACACTCTGTTCAACCCCCAGAATGTGGCGGTCCTACCCTAGACCGTTACATCACACCGAGAGTCCAATTCGTGCTGGACTCTGCTCCGTTTCTATGCGTCGTGGCCCCCTTGCAGAGTCCATAACTTCTTGAATTCTACTCCGAATTGAGCGCCGTTTGTTCCTATGGTTTCTCCTTGGTATTATCTTGAATTTGGTTCATAGAACTCTGAATTTTATTGGCTATATCTCTTGGGATCTGGGTCACAAGATCAGGATTTATGTTTCCTAGTTCAACTAAAACTCTGCAGATTAAGCTCCGGGGCTACCTTCCAAGAGCCATATCTTCTAGAATCCTCCTCTGAATTGATCCCCGTTTGTTCCTATCTCTTGTCCTTAGTATTATCTCAAGTTTGATCCAGAGAACTCGATTTATCTTGGACTCTATCTCCGGAAATCGTGATAAGAAGATGAGGATTTCTTACAAAACTCTATAAAAACTGCCCAATTCGCAGTCGCGACGGGGGGCTGTTTTCGGACGTGGGGCGAAGCCATGCTGCACCGCCGACTCAATCCTTCGACCCCATCTTGAAGAGGGAAGTATTAACTTTCAATTTCATCCTTCTGGGCTTGATTTCATGATCTCCACTCTTAGTTCTCTTCTTCTCAAAATCACAAATCATCACAGTTTCCTGCACTTTCTGCTACACATGCGTTTTTCTCCGTTTTGCATCATTGATTTCTCTCTACTCTCTCAATCAAATCTCATGATTTCAAATCTCATGCATGCACAACACACCCACCTATTATTTCCACCCTTCCACAGGGGTTAAAAACCCTCCCCTGGTGAGTTTGCCCTCAATTTCTACCCCTATTTTATCACTGCGAGATTGATACTACACATGCATGTTCTAATGGGTTTTTGCCTTTGTGTTTCATCTTTATTTTGCAGGAGAGCATGAATACAATGTGAGGCCCTCTTCCTCTAGCCGGCTGGAAGGAGAGGAGGTTTGAATTCACAAGTTCCCCGCACCCCGTTTCAAGCGCGATCAAGTCTTTAAGTTCCAAGGTACACGACGCCGTTCTTTACACGTCTTCATCCTTTGGCGTTGTTAATCCTTGGTGGCGATCACGGTTAGTATTTCTCATCCTTTTATCCCCCTTATCTTTGATTCACATGTTTATGCATGTATGTATTTAAAAAAGGGGGCGGGATAGGAATCTAATCTAATTAAGAAAAAATAAATCAACAGCTTTTTGGCGATCACGGTGGGACACCAATGCCCATCACGCTTGTTTTCATGCTCTTTTGTAGGTTGGGTGGGTCCATGTTCATGTTTAGGTGACATTTCTTCCATTCTCCAACTATTTTTGGTGTTTTAAGGGCTCTGGTAGTGTGACGGTCCTGCAGTAGACCGTCACATGCATGTAACGGTCCTTTGGTAGACCGTTACACGGCTTCTGGCAGTCTTGCGTGCATGCTCACAGGGTCGTGTTCATCGAGGCATAACTTTTGATCCCGGAGTCCGATTGAGCTGATTCTTATTGCATTGGATAGCCCTTTGTATTGTGTTTCTATCCATATATCATTTGCATCATTTGGTTAACATTTGCATATTCTAATCATGTCCATCTTTTTAAGTTTTGTGCATAAGTTCTGCAGGCAGGCTCAGGGACAGGTTCACAGGTACATCTTTAATGAGTGATTTGACTGCCTTCCCGAGGTCTGATTACACTGATTTTTGATCCATTGGATAGTCCTTTGTATTGTATTTCCATCCATAGCTTATTTGCATCATTTGGGTCTCATTTGCTTAGTTAAAAATTATCATCATTTTAGCGTTTTGTCCATAAAATCTGCATGTGGTCTGCGCATAGGTTCACGGGGGCATTTTTGCTTAGTGATTTGATTGACCTCCCGGGGTTAAATCGATCTATTCTTGGGGCCGTTGTGCAGATCTTTGTATTGTCTTTCCATCCATATACTATTTGTTTTAGTTGGATCATGTTTGCATAGTTTAATCTAGTCTTGATTTTCTAGTTTTAAGCTAGAATTTGCATGCACTCCGGTGCACATAGGGCCATGCGTTGCATATCATAGTTGCATTTCCTACCTTGGTGCGTGGACCTCTCATCTCCATATTCCTTGGAGCCGACCAGGAAAGCACATCAAGGACCTCCATAAGTCCCCTTGAGCCGTGGATTCCCACACGGACACCGGGCCGGTTGTACCTTTCCACCCCTTAGGCTTGCATTTGCATAAGTGTGAGGGAGTTAACCTTAGTCAACCCAAAGTTTGGATCTTATTCCCATAGGATTCCTATCTCGATGGAATTATTATTAATTGAAATCATTAAAAGGTCCATTGAAATCTCTAAAATATTTCCCATCATATCAACTTGTTTGACTTGGGTGAAAACTCTTACATTGCATTGATTGTGTTATTTGGGCTTGTCCAAGCCCATTAGTGGTGTTTTGTGTTGCACCCACGTCTTTCATCATTATTAGGCCCACTTAGGTTACCCCATTTTGTGTCTCCATTGTCTAGTCCATTGTCCCGTGATCCGTTGTCCATTCGTCTTTGCATTAGTGGGTCAGTCCCCTCTTGTCCTTGGGCCCATTAAGCCAGTGCTTCCCACACTTGTATTCTCCTTGACATCCTTGTATTAAGTCTCCATTTGCCCTCATGGAGCATCATTCTAACCCCTTGTATCATTCTTTTTCCCAATCTGCTTCTTATTCCTGTGTGGAATCCTCTTCCCACACGGGCCCATCTTCCCGTGGCCCTTCTGATCCATCCAAGGAACAGGCTAATCTCATGGCCCATCTTTCAAGCCTTGTTCACCAAATGGACCCGGCCCAGGCCCAACGTCTTATTGCATATCATCTTCATGGGCCTTCTTCTCATAATGGGCCATCTTCTATTCATGGGCCTCCTCCTTCTCCTTCTTATGTTGCTGGCCCAATTACTAATGGGACTTATTCTCCTAATGGGCCTCATCCTTCTGCCCATGTTGCTGCCTTATGCTCATGCTTCTTCCAGGCCCACATATCCTTCCATTCCCGGAATGGGCCCGTCTTCTTCTCAGCCCGGATCCTCTTATTCGGCCCAATACCATGCTCCTGGTCCTAATTCACACCCTCTTGCTCAAGTTGGCCCATATTCTTCTCGATCTCTCCCTACCCAGGAGATCATTGTTCAAACCCAACGCCAGCTTGATGAGCTTCAATGCCGGATCGATCCCAAATCCTCCTTAAGTGTTCCGTTCGCATTTCAAGGTCTTCGGCTTCCGTCTCCATCACAAATTCCCGCATATCGTCGTTATAGTGGAGTTGGTGACCCATATGTGCACTTGAAGGAGTTCGTTTATGAGTCGGCCCAATTTCGACATGACCAACACTTGATGGCTTATCTGTTTGGTCTGTTATTGGAAGGCCCGGCTCGGGATTGGTTCTTCTCTCTTCCGCAAGAGCAAGTTGTGAGTTTTCATGCCGTTCAAGAAAAGTTTATTCAGCAGTATCAAGACCAGGTTGGGCCCAAGTATTCTATCACGGATCTGGCCCAAGAGATGATGAAGCCTGAAGAGGATTTCTGCACCTTTGCCGACCGCTGGCGTCACCTTGCCGCGCAAGTCTCGGGACACATTCCGAAGGGAGAACAAATCAAGATGCTGATATCAAATGCAACACCCGAGTATCGGTTCATCTGAGCCCTCAACGACATCACCTCCTGGCAGCAACTTTACAGCCGAGCCCGCTTCATTCGCCAACAAATCCAAGATTCCCTTGACCTCGAGTCTCCACCATCCACCTCCACATATCAACCTTCGCCCTCCACATGTCAACCCTACGCTCCCATGAGTCAGCCGGCCATGAGTCAGCCTTCCGCCACATATCCCTCCACGAGCCAACCTCCTGCCTCTACATACCCATACGCCTCAGCATATCAACCTTCCATGAGTCAGCCTCCCGCATCCACATACCCGTCTCCATCTCCACTTCCGGTCAAGGGAACACCACATCCCGAGCAAGTAGATGCCGTCTACATACCCCCTCATCCTGTTTCACACATGCCATCACCAAAACCCTCCACCACTAGCCACGCACTCCTGCATACGCAACCCCCACTTCCGACTCCACAACCTTCTCCACCATTACATATCCCTCAGCATCCACCTTGCCCGAAGCAGGCTCCTCATCTTCCGTTGCCAGAATGTTTCACCGATATATTTCGGGCTTTGATGGCCACTCATGCGTTGCCGCTCTCTCCGGTTGTGCCTTGCCGACCCGCAGTCGGGGATATGCTTCAGTTCTGTGATTTTCACCGCCAGGCGGGGCATTTGGTTGAGGATTGTCCTGAGTTCCGGGATTATGTTTATGATCTGGAAGCTAAGAAAAGGATTGACTGGGCCGCTATTCACAAAGTCATTTTACATCTTCGCAACCAACAACAGCAGCAAGAAGTGCCGCCGGGGCAGCCGTCTCCCTTACTTCAAGGCCAGGGGCACCCTTGTGATTCCTCGTCTAGTTCTGCACTCGCTCCATCACCTACTACCTCACCTACTCCATTACCTCCGCCATCTCCTATACAATCTCCGCAACCTCCACAAACCCAAGCCTCCGCTCAGGCCAGTGCCTCCCCTTCTTCCCTTGCCACCACTTCCACTACTTCTATCCCTCACACCGCTCGATGCGTAGTATCGACACGTCGACGGTGGACACCACAACCTCCCTCTTCACCCTTTCCACCTCCATGTCCACTACCCCCATCATCTTCATCAATATCCTCATTGCCATCACTATCATCCTCGTCTCCACCACCAGTGCTTCCATCACCTCCACCATCTCCACCACCTTTGCCATCTCCGTCACCATCGTGGCTCGGGCCTGAGCAGGCTATACCTCCACCCTCACCTCTGACTTCACCTTTGTCCGCACCTAGGCTTGCCACCATCTCAACCCCTTTGCCTCCCCCTAAACACATCACCACTCCCATTGAAACCTCCATGCCATCTAAACCGATTCCTATCCCCATTCCTCCATCCACTTATCCCCCACGGAGCGGGTGCAGGTTACCCATGGTGCCCCTCGGGTCTAATCCCCAGGGAGACAATGAGCCAAGTCAGGATGATTCAGTGCCGACCGTGCATTTCAAGATTCAGGATTTTATCTGTCGGATGCCGGTTCGTGTCCTCGTCCCTGGTTATTTTGGGGATGGTGCGCCTCTACTTTCAAAGATGAGAGTTGCTAAGAAGAGTTCCCTTGAGTTGACGCCAATTTCTTCCCGAGCGAGGCCGGTGGCAATCTCCTAGCTCGCTGGAGAGTTCACCATTGATGCTATTATTTCTCCTCGCTCTATTGCTATTCAGATGACAGGCCAAGAAGGGTTCTCTACCCGCGTTGTGCTAACACATATGGCCACCAAGCAGATTATGGGTTCTATGTTCAAGGGGCAATTGGCCGTATCTTCTACACTTTCCAAGGATATTCTGCACATGTTATGTAATCTTCCTCGGTTTATTAGCAAACCGGCCATGTCAATGCCGTGTATTACTCTCCCTCAGCTTCACCCGTCTCTTCTATCAAGGGAGTTGTGCTTCAAGACTGAGTTCCGAGTGGAGTTACCGAATCTCATGCTTCTAGTGCCGAGAGACAAAACCCCGTGGGTTTGTGATATTCATCACTCTGAAGGGTTACTCGCTCAAGAGTGTTCGCATATTGCTAGCACCGGGTGTCTAGGGGCAACCGCACCGATGAAGTTGCATGTTCACAGTCGGGCCAGGTCATCTGCTAGGTGGGCCCGTTATTTGAGAAGGTATTACATATTAAGAAGCCCGAAGGTCCAAGCCCGCACCAGGTGGGTCCATTTTCAAGAAATTTCTGCCAAGAAGAGGCGGCGATGTAAACTCAATGGCTATCGGTTGTGCATTCAGGGGTCCACCTCTTCCTCCTTTTCTTTTCATTCATCCTTCCTTCTACTCAGTTCCCACCCTTGGGTGGTGTATCTTCCTCCATCTGATCCTATCTCCATCATTTTCTCCTCCTTCCATAGGTCCATGCGTCCCCATTCCTCTCTTTTTTCCCCGGATCCTCCAGATTTTCCCTCCTCTCACGATTCTAGGCCCTGGCCTATGTCATCATTCCATCCTAATCTCGGGACATCACCTGATTATTCTTCCCCGAGACTTCCAGGTGTTGCCTCTGATTCTTCCCCTCCGGTATCTCCGGGTTCTTCTTATTCCCCGACCTTGGCGGGTGTCTCCCATTCTCCTTCTCTAGCACTGTCGGATGATTCTCATCCCTCTTCTCCGACCACGTCGGATGATTCTTCTTATCATCTTTCTACTCTTTCCTCTTCACCCTTTCGGGGTCTTCGCCCTTTCTCTTGCTGTTTTCGAGGCTTTAGTCCGCCTTGATCTCAGATAATCCCTGTTTATTCTGTACCTGGTTCCTTGTTATCAGGGCCTCAGTGCCTTGACGAGGGAGTTCTAGCCCTCGTCTCTCTTCCTTTTTTATTCCTTATTCGTCTAGTTTGATGTCTGCCATTCCTCTGTGTCGAGGAATCCAATCCTTTGCTCTCCTTTCATCCTTTATCCTGACAAGTAATGAATACAAAGCTACTCGCGCTCCTCAAAGCTCGATGATCGAGATCACTTCAGGATGCCGATTTTCACGCCATGGATTTGCAAAGGTATTTTTATTTTTGAGCAAAGAAACATGCTTTCATTTCTATTATTTGTATTGTTTCTGCACATGGTTATAACGCTATTCCTCAACATGGTTAAGTGGCTTTTAGAAATTTGCTTAGTTCATTTAAAATGAGTTCGCTTCTGCAGCATCCTTAGGCCAGTGATAGCTCTGCGCTCGGAGTCTAGTTCTTTCCCCGATCGTTGAGGGTGACCTTTGAGGATGGGTTTTTCACACACTTCACGGCAAGCCATAGCCGATCTCTCTAGTGCAACACCGTTGCTGCTTTGGCCATACTTTGGGTATGCACAAAGGTCTTTTTCTTTTCTCTGCTCGGCCAAGTGTAGGGGCAAGAGATTGATGGATAAGATGACCAACCTAGGCGCTCCCTAATACGAGAGATGTCTCAAATAGGGGCAGTCTTGACCCTCGAAAGTGAGCTTTCATGCAATATCTAGCCAATAAGGGCTACCAAAAATAAGAATGAATATGCAAAATTATGAAAATCAAAGGCATGGCAAGAGTGGCGAAGCCCCGCGGTACGTCATGAGCCTGGTCGCATGCGTGCTTGATAAATATGGGTCTCAAAATCAAAGACACAAAGCCCCAGCGCAACAGACTATCTCTTTGAGGGGTGGTGCCGTGGAAGGAATTCAAGTCATGATATCTCCCATCCTGCATAAAGCTTGTCTCCAATTTTCTTCTATCTCCCTCTTAGGCTGGGTTGTATCCTGGGTATGGCCTTAGTAGGGGCGCCGTTCTTTAGAGGCGGTTGGTTATGGTAAGCCACCCTAACATGCACGCCCTGCTTAAGGGAAGCCTTTAATGAGAGGGGAGGGACGGCGATCCCTGGCCAGTAGTTCGAGCCCGTCTTTGGGTGCTGCAGATTGCTATGTCAAAATCTAAAAAAATGAAATATAGTTCAAAATCCAAAAAATTCAAATATGTCAAAATTCTGAAAAGAAAAAAAAATGAAATATAGTTCAAAATCCAAAAAAAAACAAATATGTCAAAATTCCAAAAAAAATCAAATATGTCAAAATTCCAAAAAAGAAATCAAATATGTCAAAAAAAAATCCCAAAAATTTGAATATGGCAAAAAAAATCAGAAATACAAAAATCCAAAAATACTTCTCTTTTGTTCCTTTTATTTTTATCTTGAGGACATATACGTAATCTGTTTGCTAAGTGTGCAGGCTACAGGTTGCAGGTTCAAGCTTTCCTTGCTCTATCATTCGCTCTGTCTCATGCTCATATTCTTCAATATGTTCTCATCTCTTCAATCCTATCTCTGGATCTATTCTGAAGCTCATGGCTTTCTCAGCTTTTGCTTATCTGCTTAATCATGTCTCCATGAGAGGCGTTGTCCCACGATTTTGAACCTGGCGGTTCCGCTTCATCTGATCTTGGGTTTTGATTGAAGAATATGTTTGTTATCTTTATCATGTCTATAGTCCTCCATGTCTTTTGTCCCGATGTGTCCTTGTCATATGTGTCTATGTCCTCTCGTGTTGGTCGTATCTTTTGTCCCGCCGTGTCATATGTCACACGTGTCCCTATCCCGCCGAGTCATTCATCACACGTGTTGTCCTCCGTGGTATTGTCATCCCACGTGTCTTTGGCCCACCATGTCCTTATCTCACTGCGTGTGCTGTCCCGCCGTGTGCGTATTTTCTTGTCCCACCGTGCCTTTAGTCGCATGCATGCTTGCCCTTTGTTTGTGTGTTATGTTTCATCCATCTTCGTTATGTTATGTTGTGCCATGTTTTGTTCATATTTATCTTATTATGTTATGTTCATGTCATGCTCGTTCATATTCGTTCATGTTCACATCATGTCATGTCATGTGGTTGTTGTCTTATGATGAAAATCCATAAAAAGCAGAAATCAAAAATTCAAAAAAAAATGCCTCTTCGCCTGCACAGGTAAGTCAGGTATGGCTCTATATCCCTTCTCATTGTTGCATTACTATATGATATCTACCTTATTATAGCCTCTCAAGGACCGGCTGGTTGTCCGTGTGTTCTAGGATCTGATGTTCCCCTTTAACAAAAACGATGATGATCTAGGAGCATACGGTTAATCGTTGGATAGGCCGCTCGGTTGAGTCGAGTGGGGGACGATAGACTCTTTCTCGCACGCCGTGGTTGCAAGAAGACTCTTGACCCCGTCCTGGCTCAGTCTAGCAATATTATCATTGAGTACTTTCTATTTTATCTTTCTTTGCATTCATTTTAATGATTTCTTTATTTCAGCCCAACATGCATCATGTCATTTTGAACATTCATGCCTCGTGATCCATTCAACGATTTCTCCTCAGCGATGGTTAATTGCACTTCAATTCACTTGGATAAAAGATTCCTCATTCCACTCTGAATTCAAACGATTTTTCTGATCTTGCCGCTTGGTCTGGTTGTCCAACGTGATTCCTTTCTGGATTTTATCTCAGTTTTCTTATCTCTCCTTTTCCAGCTCTTATGATGTGTTTCCTTCCGACCCACTCATTGTCCGTGGATTGTGTCCCCGATGAGGCTGGTCGTGTTTCCTTTCCTCCCTTAGTTAGTTCTCCAGACATGTCTCATCTGCGTCATTCATTCCAGGTGGTTAGTTCGGCATTTTCGGAAGAATTCCTATCGCTTGTTGGTTGTGACGGGTGTCTTTTTGGCCTTGATGCCCGCTTATCAGTTCTCTCCGCTTCATCTCCGCTTCATCTCCATTTCACGTCGCTGTCGCTTTCAATCCACCTTCTTTCCATTTCGCCTTCGCGTCGCTTTTGCTCGTTCCCTTGCAAAGCGGACGTCAAGGAGGGGCATCTGTTGACACCCGTTTTAGCCCGCAAGTTGAGTCATCTCTCTTATTCATCATTTTTGATGTCCCGAATTAGCCATTATTTTGGAGCTTTCTCGGATGGATTTCAAGCCCATTTTTACCATTTCATATCCTTTGAGTCTTGGAGATCATGATTTCTTAGAGCCCTGGAGCTTATCTTATCAAATTCCGGCTTCAAAGTTGACTTTCGGCTCATTTAGGCTGGCTTCCCTCAAGTAATCGGCTCTCTCTCACTGCGCAGTCCTGAAAGTGGTTCTTTTTCACCCTCTTCCAGTCATCTATTCAAAAAGTTATCTTCATCAAAGTTGTTCCTCTTTCAAAGATCTACAATTTCTTCTTCTACACCGTTGGCCGGTTCTGCCCCGATTGTGAGTTATTCACGTTTTTCCAGTAGGCTGTGCTGTTCACCTACATTCCAAAATTTTCTTCTCTCTTCCATCCCCATTTTCTCCATCTTCCAATCATTTTCTCAAATTTCTTTCTTCATGAACGTTGTTCCTCTCTCAGTTATCTACAACTTTTATGTTTACCACTTTATCTAGTTCTACCCTGTTTGAGAGATATGCTTCAATTTCCAAAGTCATGCGCAGTCTTCCCGGAATCTGCCTCCATCCAAGTGACGGCCCTACATAGGTGCGTTACCTCAGTGTGACGGTCCTACGATAGACCGTCACACCGAAACTTGCCTGAAACACTCTGTTCAACCCCCAGAATGTGGCGGTCCTACCCTAGACCGTTACATCACACCGAGAGTCCAATTCGTGCTGGACTCTGCTCCGTTTCTATGCGTCGTGGCCCCCTTGCAGAATCCATAACTTCTTGAATTCTACTCCGAATTGAGCGCCATTTGTTCCTATAGTTTCTCCTTGGTATTATCTTGAATTTGGTTCATAGAACTCTGAATTTCATTAGCTATATCTCTTGGGATCTGGGTCGCAAGATCAGGATTTATGTTTCCTAGTTTAACTAAAACTCTGCAGATTAAGCTCCGGGGCTACCTTCCAAGAGCCATATCTTCTAGAATCCTCCTCTGAATTGATCCGCGTTTGTTCCTATCTCTTGTCCTTAGTATTATCTCGAGTTTGATCCAGAGAACTCGATTTATCTTGGACTCTATCTCCGGAAATCGTGATAATAAGATGAGGATTTCTTACAAAACTCTATAAAAACTGCCCAGTTCGCAGTCGCGACGGGGGGCTGTTTTCGGACGTGGGGCGAAGCCATGCTGCACCGCCGACTCAATCCTTCGACCCCATCTTGAAGAGGGAAGTATTAACTTTCAATTTCATCCTTCTGGGCTTGATTTCATGATCTCCACTCTTAGTTCTCTTCTTCTCAAAATCACAAATCATCACAGTTTCCTGCACTTTCTGCTACACATGCGTTTTTCTCCGTTTTGCATCATTGATTTCTCTCTACTCTCTCAATCAAATCTCATGATTTCAAATCTCATGCATGCACAACACACCCACCTATTATTTCCACCCTTCCACAGGGGTTAAAAACCCTCCCCCGGTGAGTTTGCCCTCAATTTCTACCCCTATTTTATCACTGCGAGATTGATACTACACATGCATGTTCTAATGGGTTTTTGCCTTTGTGTTTCATCTTTGTTTTGCAGGAGAGCATGAATACAATGTGAGGCCCTCTTCCTCTAGCCGGCTGGAAGGAGAGGAGGTTTGAATTCACAAGTTCCCCGCACCCCGTTTCAAGCGCGATCAAGTCTTTAAGTTCCAAGGTACACGACGCCGTTCTTTACACGTCTTCATCCTTTGGCGTTGTTAATCCTTGGTGGCGATCACGGTTAGTATTTCTCATCCTTTTATCCCCCTTATCTTTGATTCACATGTTTATGCATGTATGTATTTAAAAAAGGGGGCGGGATAGGAATCTAATCTAATTAAGAAAAAACAAATCAACACTACCCTCGAAGCTTCCGAAGTCTTCAAGCAAGGAATGAATAGGGCCATCTTTGAGAATCGGTCAACAACCACATAGACCGAATCATACTTCCTGGAGGTACGTGGCAATCCCAAGATAAAATCCATGCTAACATCCTGCAACGGGGCATCAGGCACGGGGAGAGGCGTATAGAGGCCCGAACTTTGCTTCTTCATCTTGGCCGTAGCACATGTACGGCACTGAGCCACAATGTGAGCAACATCGCTGATGAGGGCATCTCACGACACTCCCTCTAGCTTTGGTCGTCTACACACTCTTGATATGGATTGATCATGGTCTCCACTTGTTATCTTCATTTTCTCAAGTTCATTTTATGTATTTTCCTTTTATTGAGTCCTATCTTATGTATTTTCCTTTATTGAGTCATGTGGTTCTAGTCCATTTCCCTTATTTTGTTTAATTGGGCCTTATTTCCTTAGTTATGGGCCCATAGGATTGAGTCTAGGTCATGCTTGGTCTTTTGTCCTATTGTGAGGGACATTTTGGTCATGTAAAGAGTGGTTGCCTATATATAGGCCCCATCTCTCCACTTGTACTAACTTTTGATGAATATTGAAGAAAACCCTTTCAAACTCTCTCAATATCTCTCTCTCTCTCATTATCTCTCCATTCTCTCTCCTCCTCTCTCTAAATTTCGAAATTCACTCTCTCTCCTCCCCCTCTCAACCACTTCCAACCCCCACCTACCTCCATTAACTCCCCACAACTTCCCACAACCCCTCTTTAATCCTCACCTAGTCCCAAGGAAGTTCCACCACTCAAAACCCCACCCTCCAACCACCACCTACCCCTTTCACTTCCCTAAGCATATCTCCACCTTCCCAAGACTGAATTAACTCATTCCAAAGCCCAAATTCGAATCTCCCCTTCCCTCCTTGCTCCCTAGGTCGCACCCCTCCTCTCCCCTCAAGCCAAGTTCGCCCCCTCCTCTCTTCTCCACTCCAGCTTTGTGTGCAGGCCGACCTGCAGTTTAGCACTCTGTTGCAGCGACATCCACGACTGAATCCTAGTTCTTCTGGTGGCGTGGCCTAACTTTCTGGAAAGGCCTCCCTGTCCTCTTCGCAGGCGAGGTGGAATCACTCCATTCCGAGTTCGTGGCCGTCCGTGAAGGCTGTTCTTCCCCGACTGCGCAGAACCTCTCAGACCAGGAGCCAGAGCGTCAGAGAAGACTGTCCCACAACGAGCCTTGAAGGAACCAGTCTTTAGGGTCTTCAACAAAGTTCTTCCTCCCCCTGTCAGAATCCAGGAACAGAAGGCGGAATTCCGTTCGGCATCCGACAACTAGAGATACCAATTTTCTACCACAACCACGCCGGTCTGCCTCCTCACAGTCTGCCCCGACCACCATCCACTTCTCTGGACACCCAGCTCATCTCCGACATCAGAAGACTTCCCCGTTTGTTTTTCTGAAAAGTAGACTCGTATACGATTCCAGCGAGTCCAGCGGTGCCAGATTTGGAGCTCAGGAGCGACCGTGCCTGCTTCTACAACCTGCCATTTCAGACTGAGATCGGCCAGAGACCAGAGCTGCATCCATCTTCCAGTCGCCGGAGCAGTCAGCCCCCAGATCAGAACGTCGTCCAAAAATTCAAGCCTCACCCCTCTCCGGTTAGCAATCTTTTGGCGCAAGTCTCATGAAAGTCTGAGCTCGGTGGATTTATTGGATGCATCAACATCGACTCCCTATCCAGAATTACAGAAGCTAGACAGAATCGGCGAAGCTCGGAAACTCGGTTTCCTTTGCATCTCTCCCCACCCCGCTTGGCCGGCTGAAGGCCCCTCCCTGCGTGGAGGTAGTTTTGAATGTATTAAGCATAACCCCCACCCCAAGATCACCCCTCCTGCGTGAGGAGTAGTGCTGTACCGTTTGCAATTTCAGGTCAAGCTACATCGCCGCGGCGATCGGGTGCATACCCTCGCCTCCCGGCGCGCCCTCGTCTCCGATCGGGATCGGTGTCTTCACACCGATCAGGTGAGCTTCTGATACTATCCTTAGTAGCCTTATTCCTGCTAGTTTAGTATTGCTTTGATTGCTCGTCGGCGGTGAGAAGAGGGCTCGAACTTGCATGCTAGTTTGTTAGTGTCCACCGCGGACCGTGAGTGAGTGCCACCAAGCTCCCCGCCTTGCGGGCCAGCCGCCCACAAAGTTGGGTATCCTAGACTCATTTGGGGTCAGCCCTAGCATTGTAAGTCCATTAGAACAATTGGGTCCCGCCCCGGACCTTATTCATTATCTCTCGGACCCACCGGGTGAACGTGTGAATCGGGTGAGCAAAAATCATCATTGTGAGAATCATTGAGCGCTTGTATGCTTGCGGGTCTAAGTCCTAGGGTTATCTCATCATATTTAGTGGTCTTTGGGCTGTGCCACATCAAGTGGTATCAGAGCGGTCATAGGCTTGTCCTTACAAGTCTAGTCTTGGGTCTCACTAAGTCTTTCTTAGGTGCATTCGCACACCCTTGCATAGCCCACCCAACCTTGCATGACCACCCGTAGTGGAACTCATTATCAAGGCAATCCATCTTCTTCCAATAACACCATGAATCCCAATCCCCAAGGAAATCCCCCTCACAATGAGCATGAGCTTCCCGACCAAATGAGGTTTCTTGTGGACTACATGACCGAAATTATGGGAAGGCTTGACGGTATTACGGCCCGGCTTGAACAACTTGAGGAAAATAGACCTATTTTAAGGGGAGGAGATAGGAGAGATCCCCCTCCACATGTGGAGCCAGCCATAGGAGGACTCAACCTTGACCCCCCTCCCGAACCGGAAAGGGACCCACCCCCTAGAAGGAATGAGAGGCCTCCCCGGGACAACCCGGATGACCAACTAATGAGACTTGTGAAAGTCGATGCTCCCACTTTTGATGGATCTCATCATCCGAGCATCTACTTAGATTGGGAGGCAGCCATGGATCAATATTTTGATTGGTACCCAATGACCGAGGATAGGAAAGTCCGACTTGCAAAGATGCAATTAACCAAACTTGCCAAGACTCATTGGATGAATGTTGAAGCCTTAAGGATAGTTAGGAGGGAAGTTCCAATCACCACATGGGGGGCCATGAAAGACCAACTCAAACTCAAATATGTCCCACCCTCCTACCATCAAAACCTCCTAGATGAATGGCAAGCCTTGACTCAAGAAGGAAAGACCGTTATAGAATACATTGAAAAGTTTGACTACTACCTCCTCAAATGTGGAGTCCAAGAGGACCCCTCCGTCACACTCTCCCGCTTTAGGAATGGGCTTCAATTCCATATCAAAAAGGAACTATTCATGCGTCAAGTAACAACTTTAGAGCAAGCCTACCAAGTAGCTCGGGATGCCGAGAAATTCTCTCGGTACACGCGAATGGTTCGTCGGCGGTGAGAAGAGGGCTCGAACTTGCATGCTAGTTTGTTAGTGTCCACCGCGGACCGTGAGTGAGTGCCACCAAGCCCCCCGCCTTGCGGGCCAGCCGCCCACAAAGTTGGGTATCCTAGACTCATTTGGGGTCAGCCCTAGCATTGTAAGTCCATTAGAACAATTGGGTCCCGCCCCGGACCTTCATCATTATCTCTCGGACCCACCGGGTGAACGTGTGAATCGGGTGAGCAAAAATCGTCATTGTGAGAATCATTAAGCGCTTGTATGCTTGCGGGTCTAAGTCCTAGGGTTATCTCATCATATTTAGTGGTCTTTGGGCTGTGCCACATCAATCGCACTTCAAGCTCGGCCAATAAAATCTATGCTCAACTGCATCGATAGTCTTGTTCCGACCAAAGTGGCCGACTAGACATCCCGCATGTAGCTCCCAGACAAAGAAGTGTCGAACCAAAGTTCGGGGAACACAAAGCCTGCCTCCTCGAAAGAGGTAGCCCTCCTGAAGCACATAATCATCAAGGTCTCTCGAGGGTCCGGCCTAGAGAGTGGTATAAATCTGACCGAAGACAGAGCAATCAACATTGGCCTCTCTCATCTTCTCTAACCCTATGACCTCGGCAGTCATGGTGGTAAGCAAACACGCTCACCGACTCGAGGCATCGGCCACCCTGTTCTCCACTCCAGCCTTATGTTTTAGCACAAATGTGAACTGCTGGAGATACTCAACCCAACGACTGTGACGCGAATTAAGCTTCTTTTGGGAATGGAGGCACCTCAAAGCCTCATGATCAGAGTATAAGATAAACTCCTGATGTAAAAGATAGTGCCGCCAATGTCGAAGAGCCTGAACAACTGCGTAAAATTCCTTATCATAAGTGGAGTATCGCAGTTTCGCGTCATTCAGCTTCTCGCTGAAATATGCGACCGGGTGGGTCTCCTGACTCGACACACCTCCTATCCCCACACCCGACGCATCACTCGAGACCTCAAACACCTTCGAGAAATCAGGCAATCGAAGGATAGGTGTCTGGGTCATGCGCTCCTTGATATCCTTGAAGGCGGCAGCTGCGACCTTCGTCGATACAAAGGTGCCCTTCTGGATACAATCCGTGATCGGGGAGGTGACGAAGCTAAATCCGCGGATGAAGCGACGATAGAACGTCGCAAGGCCATGGAAGCTGCGGACATCATGGACCGTACGGGGTTCCGGCCACTCAACAATGGCCCGGACCTTCTCCGGATCGGCGGAGACCCCAATACTAGACACAATAAAACCCAAGAAGGTAAGCTGAGGTGTCATGAAGGCACACTTCTGTGGGTTTGCATACAACTGCTCTCGCCTAAGAAGAAGACAGACCTGCTGAAGGTGGTCTAAGTGGTCCCCCGTGGTGCGACTATAGATAAGGATATCATCAAAATACACAACCACAAAGACTTCAATAAACGGTCGAAGGACCTGAGTCATGAGTCGCATGAATGTGCTAGGGGCATTGGTCAACCCAAAAGGCATGACCAACCACTCATATAGACCATCCTTGGTCTTGAATGCGGTCTTCCACTCATCACCTGGCCTAATCCTCACCTGATGGTAGCCACTCTTAAGATCAATCTTTGAGAAGATAGTGGCACCAGCCATCATGTCTAGCATGTCATCCAGGCAGGGAATAGGGAACCTGTACTTCATGGTGATTTTGTTGATGGCACGGCTATCAATGCACATTCTTCACGTGCCATCCTTCTTTGGGGCAAGTAAAGCGGGTACAATACATAGACTCATGCTGTCCCGAACAGATCCTCTCTGCATCAACTAATCGACCTGCCGTTTTAGCTCGGCATGTTCCGTGGGACTCATGCGATAATGAGGGAGGTTGGGCAATGAAGAGCCCGGAATAAGGTCGATGGCATGCTGAATATCCCGCATAGGTGGGAGTCCCTCGGGAAGCTCATCGGGAAAGATATCAGCAAACTCTTGCAGAATAGGAATGACATCGGGTGGGAGTTCACCCTCGGAGTCTCTCTCTACCTCTCGGACCGCAATGGCAAACACGGGGCAGCCCCAACTAGCCTCCCGCTCCATTTCCTGGGAGCTAATCAACATCAATCTTCTAGTCGAGGGCTCAGCTGGGCTAGATGTAATGGTCATAGCCCGAGCTGGGGATGGGGTACTGGGCCCGGGAATGGAAGGCTCTGGAGTACTAGGGCCAGTATGACCCCTAACGGATGGGCTCTTGGGCCGATGGGGTTGGAGAGTAATACGTTGGCCATCATGGTCGGCGGTACAGGTGTTCGACCGGCCATGGAGTGTGGCATCCTGATAAAATAACCACGGCCTACCCAAAATAATATTGCCCACCTCCATGGGTAGGACATCACACCATACATCGTCACGGTAGGCATAGAACAACAGTGGGACCAAGCACCGCAGCCTGATCGGAATGGAAGTGGAATCCACCCATGATACACGATAGGGGCTAGGGTGATCCACGGGTGTAAGACCAAGACGGGAGACAGCACCCGTGGAGATTGCATTGATGCAACTCTCGCTATCGATTATCACTTTACACACATGCTTGCCCAGCCAACAGAAGGTATGAAAAATAGTGGTCCGACGCCAGTCATCACTGGCCTGTGGCTGGGTGAGAATACACCTGACGACCCCCACGTGGGCATCATCGGTATGCGGGGCATCCAGGCCGTCACCTTCAATCTCATAGTATTCATTAGCTAGCTCCTGATCTACTTCATAGGTGACTAACTCGTGGCCCACAGGGGTGGTATCCTTGGCGTTTGTGTCCCCAATGATAAGAGATGGGTGGGTGGGACACTGGTTGGCAAAATGGCCAAACCCATTGCAGCGGTAACACTGCTGCCGTTATCCACTAGGCTCCCCAATCATGGGTCATTTCCCATTATCCTCCCGACTGATAGGAGGTGTAGGTAGCAAAGGACGTGCAGGAGGTGCGGGTGCCGGTGGATGGGCTGTGGGTGCCGTAAGATGCTGGGGATGAGGAAGGTCCCTCAGGGGGTGGAGGGCGAGGCCTAGGAGCAAAGGGCTCGGGGCGAGCGGGCTCCTAAGGTTGAGGCATGGGGGCCCTCGGATATGTGCCAGATGAGCCACGGTTCTCGACACTATGAAGGGGAAAGGAGCCCAACCGATGGGGAGACTCGAACTCGGCCTCGAATTGTTCCAATTCGAGAGCAACCTGATATGCCTGCTCCAAAGTGGTCACATTGCGGCGAAAGAGTTCATATTGATAATTGGGCCGCAAACCTCTTCGAAAGCGTGATATAGTCATGGTGCTCTCTTCCGTGACTCCACACCGTAAGTAATACTCGTCAAACTCGGCGGTGTACTCGGTCACGGATCAGTTCCCTTGGGAGATGCTTTGCCATTTGTCTATGAGACGTTGGCGATATGAGGCAGGAAGGTATTTCTCCCTCAACTTGGTTTTCATATCATCCCAAGCACCGATTTTGGGTTGACGTCGCTGATTGAGCAGGCTCTCCACATTGGTCCAATAAGTTTGTGCCTGCCCGTGCAGCTTCATCTTCGCGTATCGGACTCTTCGGTGATCCGTCATCTCAAACCACTCGAAGTACCGGCCCATGCCGGCCTCCCAATCTAAATACACCCTAGGGTCACAGGCCCCGCTAAAAGTGGGAGGGTCCGCACGAACGCCCCTAAGAATGCGGTCGTCATCATCGTCATCACAATTCCGTCGTTGATTCCGACGACCGTAACCCCCTTGATCATTATCAGATGCATAGTCATCCACCACATGCACCTGTTGTACCCCAACAATCTCCGCCTGAGCTCTTGGCACAGCAGGTTACTGAGCCGGCTCTTGTTGGCCATTCGTCGGCGCGGGTTGCGCCGCCGCTGGGGCCCTCTCAAGGACGGCTATCCTCCCAACAAGGCCCTGGATGGACTGGTTCGAAGCTTCGGCCCGATCCTCGAGGGCTTTCATCCGCCCTTCTAGACGCGTCCCTACTCCATCTAGATGCGTACTAAGGCCATCCATACGCGTGTCAAGACGTTCCATAATGGCTCGGAACATCTCGGCCGTCGAGGACTCATCAGAGCTACGGGCCCGGGAATCCGCCATAGGTGGTGGTGGCAAGTATTGGATACCTCGACGGGTGGGCATGCAAAGACGCACGAACTAGGAGACACACTGATGTAAACACCGACTAATGCACCTAGGCCTAAACCAATATCCGGTACATGGCAGAGTTAATCGATCCGAAGATCACTCCCGCAAGTGTGCGACCTTCCCGATAGGCGTAGCCTAACGTTCGGACAACACCTTTTAATATACCGAATTATCGGGCTGAAATACAATTTTAAAACACTTTTTTTGTTTTGAAAATAATGATGATCCTAGACTCGACTTAGACCATGATGCATGCAAGACTTATGCAATGACTACCCTCGACTCGACTCGCTCTGATACCAAACGGATGCGGGACGGACATGGGAGACCGACTCTATATGATGTGGACCTCGGACTCTAGATGGAGATGCGACCAGCAACACAAAAAATGGAGAGACTTCGGCCCGACACTATGAGATCCTATGGGCTATACGTCGCTAACAGAAATACAAGCTCACTCGTCGTCCCAAGCGAGGAAACGCGGATCGTGCGCGGTTGAAGAACTGCCAGAGTTAAGGGTAGTCGACTCACTTCCGGACTCGGATTGAGTCACGGGTGTGACGACCCAGAGTTCAGGATACCGATATATGATAACATCAATACACCGATACCAAGAACTGGGGAAGCCACCCAATAGGCTGATGAGGCCCCTGAAGGGTTAGTGGGGGTTTGTCGAGGAGGTGCATAACGAATTGCAATTTGGAACGCGCATATTACAATTAAGCAATAAAATTAACAGAAGTGCGGAAGCAATTCAAAATAACCAGAGTGATACATATATAAACTAGTCCAGAGACACAAAAGTATTAGTCCAAAAAGGTACAACTACACGGGGCATACCCCGGCAAAAGTACAACAAAGGCCCAAAAAGGTGACCCGTCTACTGCTGGCAGCTAAGCACGGTCTCCGAGTAACTCACGAAACACCGGGAGACGGCGAGTGCGGCTCACCTGAAAGAAGAAGGGTGAGTCACAGCCAGACTCAGTAGGGGTCACGCGGATCCCTACCTCGCACTAAACAAGCATACATGCAAAAATAAAGACAATTAGAGCATGCATTTAAATAAAATAACAGGCATTGGCATGAATAAACTAATCACAGAAAAGTTGTAAACTCTAACTAAACAGGTATAACAGCTAATACATGCCAATAACGAGTAAGTTCAAACGACAGAAACTAAATCTACCATTAGAATATGCCTCAACTAATCCAAGCAGCAGGGAGTAGGACAACCACTAGGAACAGAAACCAGATGTGTCCACTGACTACTTACACTGCGTCTCAAGCACTCGCAGTCGGCAACACGACAAGCTGAGCGCGTAAACAGTACCAAACCAAGTGACCAGTCAGAGTGACATTCGTCAATGTCAGTCCACAGCCTCTGACCATGTGTGCACACACTGACTCTCGCCTGAGCCAGGCCCTCTAGCTAGTTTTCTCCCTCGGTAGGATGCTACCGTTGGCCGGGAGCCCACGGAACTAGCTTACAAACCATGTATGGGAACGCCCCTCCGCTATCCCCAAGCGGGTCGGTACTCAAAGACCTTAGGGTCACAATAGTGGTTCCATTGCAAGGAAAGAAAAGCTACTCTATTGGGATTTACAAACATGCCATTATATATTAAAATAACTCAACATGGCATATAAACATTTCGGAATGCATAAAGAACAAGCCGATAACTTTTTGAACCTGACAGGCGAGTGGCGGCCTACTGCCACCGCATCACAAGGGTGTAACGGTCGATGACTGGCGCGTTATATCAACAGTGACGCGTCCGCCCCTATCCGTTACATCTACTGAAGTTCCAGCTCAAAGCAAACCAAACAGAGTGTAACGCGCTTGCCCAGGCGCGTTACACTGCCCTGACGACCGGCCGATAGGCCGTCAGATCCACCCGAGGCTAAAATTCAACTAACAGTTTTTAATCGCTCAGAACACGAAGTAACGCGCTCGCCCAGGCGCGTTATAGCCACCTAACGGTCGCCCGACTGGCCGTCAGGCCAACCGCCAAAGCCGGTCAATGTAAATCAACGGACGAGTAACGGTTGGGAGCCCCACCGTTACTCTCAATATGACGCCCCTCCAAAGGGCCGTTACATTTATGTAACGCGTCCCCTACGGACCGTTACTAGTGTGACGGTTCCTGGAAGGACCGTCATACCGTCTGGGTCACGGACGGGTTATGTTTGAAAACGGTTCCCTCCCGGACGACCGGAATCACCGGGTAACGACGAAACAAACCTGTTCCTACCAAACCACACGTCCTAAATAACCATGCAACACCCACAATGGCTTATACATGAAGAACAAGCTTAAAACCCCAAAAATGGAAAATACACCATATGCATGCCACAAGGGTTTAAACAAGAAATCATGCTATAGGAAATGATCCTAGCGAGATCGAGATTCCATCCCCCTACCTCGTTCCAGCCGAAACGGCCGGAAAAGCCGCATGCAAGGAGGAGGGTTCACCAGGCCTTCTCGCTCCGCCTCGTCTCCACAAGCCACGAATCACGCCAAGACGGGTACCCACGCGTTCCTCTCGATGCGAGGAATCCACCGGCACCTTCCACGCCTCGAACCGTCGTCGTCTCGCCTACAACCTAAGGAGAGGGGAGAGGGGCGATCGGACGAGAGAGAGAGAGTGTGAGAGATTGAGATCGACGAGGGAGAGAGAGAGAGGGGGGTGAAGGGTTAGGGAAAAAAATAAAATTAATATATATAATATAATTATTATATATATAAATCTTATTATTCCCATAATCTCAATTAATTCTAAATAAATCCGGAAAAATACCAGAAAAATTCCTAAAAATCTAGGAAAATAGCCAGAAATTCCAGAATAAATACTAGATCCAAACCACAAGGATCCACTAAGGCACGGGCCTCACAACGGGACGGGTCACTCTCACACTCACAGCGTTGACATGGACTCACGGGCTAGTACCTATCGCACTCGGCAGCGGCCTAAGATCATATACTAAACTAGCAAGTAATTGCCAAGAAGTTATGATCGTTACCTCCACGCACCCGGTGTGGGGAAGACAACCCCGGCCAGTCTCGACTCCCAGTTAAAAAATTTTTACAGTCGTACAAAAATTTGACCCACTCCACGCAGGGAGGTAACAGGTCACATGTGGGACCCGGGAGTCACGATAATCGGGTTGACGGGCAGCATCTTGATGTCATCCCGGCGGTGTCGAACGAGCGTTTTGGTGCTGTCCGGATGGCGCGTTCTACGGACCCGTGGGGCCCATGAGCCGCTCTATCCTCCGGGTCTGATGGGGTGGGCCCCGCTGTGATGGCGACCCCTGGTGGCACGTCTCCCGGGATGGCGGTTGGTCGGGAACACCGGCTGGTGGCCGATCGGCTTCGATCTCGAAGTGTTGGAGTTACTGCCCACGGATTTTTTGCTTCTATCCTACAGCGTGCGGTCCGGGAAGATCGGCCACTGCGACCAATCCCGATGTCGGATCGACGATCAGGAGGTACCGTTGGAAAGCCCTTTCGAAGTACTTCAAGATAGGGCCGGAGAGATCAGCTGGATCAGCACGGATCTGACCTTAAATGATTTTTGAACTTTATGTTAGACTGTGCTCGAAATCTCAGATCAGCAGGAAGGTTTCCTGAGAACTACTGTTGACCATAAGGTAGACCTCAGATTCAGACATCGACTTCTTCATAAAAGTTGTGGAGGGGAAAGAGAGGAAAATTGAAATATTTTTTTGTGAAGGGATTGGTGGAGGCTAAGATTTGTTAGGGATTTTACACTGAATGGGGGTCGGATCTGGACAGAGGTGGACCGAACTGTAGATGGATCTGAAAGTGAATTTTAGAAAATAGGAGATGGACTTTCGAAATTCCACGAAAATTCTTGGATGGAGGGGTTGGTGGATAGAACTCCCAGTAAAATGGAAGCTACAGGAAAAATCAAAAAGAGGTCCGAAGTTTTGAAACTCAGGGCTGGCTTGACTCTGGATAGAAAACTGACAGATCTGGAATGAAAGATTGGACGAAAATGAAAAAATAGAAATCGGGATCTAAAGGCCAAACCAATCTTTGTAGAACACGGAGGAAACCTCTGGAACACCCTCTAAAAATTTCAGCTCAAGGGGAGCTCGTGGCTGAGAGCAGAAAATCGTGGAAGGTACCTCTGTCCTGGATGGACAGAACACCGGCGACGATGGTGGCGGTGGGATGGTGGCACGGGGCGACGGCGATCATCTTCAGAACTGATATGTGAGGCTTCACACCTCAAGAACACAGCCTTCTCAGCTGCAAAGAGGAGAGGGAGGAGAGAGGATAGGGGCGGCCCTTGCTGCTCCAACTAAATTCTGAAATTTTGTGTTCATTAATTCTAATCAAATGGAAATACAAGGTACTTATATGAAATGCCAAAAGACTCAAACTACCCCTAGATCTAGGGTTTGGGGGAATAAAAAAATGAGTATAACTAATTAGTTCTAACACCATTTTACAAAAAGAAAATTTAATGACAATGAGAGGGGGGCGCCCCCTTGACTAGGTGGTTAAGGTTGGTGGCCAACCTTGACATTTCAAGCCACTTGTCCCCCACTTGGCCCACTCTTCTAGAAGCCCACCATTGGAAGGTTGACTGACCCCACATGGGCCCTAGGGGTGAGGTGGATCAATGGGAGGAGGGGTGGGGGGCCCGTGGGACCCGGGTGGTCCCATTTTACATATACACCCTTATTACAATCCAAATTACAAACCGAACAAAGGTAAATAAAAAATGCATTACACACAAATAAAGTCCCATTAAATGTGATAAATGCCGAGACTCAAGGGGGAGTCTCCAGACTGTCTCCGAGCCAGATGGACGCTGAAGTGGCTCGGGTGGTGCTCCACGTACGGTACTGGTGGCTCGCCGACTCGTGCCGCTCGTGTGCTCTGGTATCCGCACCACGGCCTTTAAGACCAAATATGGTCTTTATGAGTGGCTGGTCATGCCCTTTGGGCTGACCAATGCTCCCAACACTTTTATGAGGCTGATGACCCAGGTCCTTCGACCTTTGATTGGGGACTTTGTGGTGGTATATTTCGATGATATCCTTATCTATATCCGCACTCGGGAGGCCCACTTAGACCATCTACGGCCGGTCTGTCTTATTCTGAGGAGAGAGAGTCTTTATGCCAACCCTAAGAAATGCGCTTTCATGACTAGTCAGGTCACATTCTTGGGGTTCATCGTGTCTAGCGAGGGAGTCTCCGCCGACTCGGAGAAGGTCAGGGCCATAGTGGTGTGGCCCGAACCTCGTACACTTCATGATGTCCGCAGCTTTCACGGACTGACGACCTTCTATCGCCGTTTTATTCGAGGCTTCAGTTCTATCCTGGCCCCTATCACTGATTGCATCCGAAAGGGGACGTTTGAGTGGACGAAGGCCGCCTCGACCGCATTTGGCTCACCCAAGCACCTATTCTTAGACTTCCTGATTTCACAAATGTGTTTGAGGTCTCTTGCAATGCCTCCAGGGTTGGTGTTGGCGGTGTTCTAAGTCAGGAGACCCACCCCATTGCATACTTCAGTGAGAAATTGAGCGATGATAAACTGCGTTATTCTATGTATGATAAGGAGTTTTACGCAGTTGTGCAGGCCCTTCGGCATTGGAGACATTACTTGTTGCACCAGGAGTTTGTCCTATTTTCTGATCATGAGGCACTCAAGTATCTCCATGCCCAGAAGAAGCTCAATTCTCATCACAGTCGCTGGGTGGAGTTCCTTTAGGATTATACCTTTGTGCTGAGTACAAGGCCGGTGCGGAGAACCGGGTTGCCGACGCTCTGAGCCGTCACGCTTATCTTTTGACCACCATGAGTGTAGAGGTGGTAGGGATGGATAGGATGAAGGAGGCATATGCCAATTGTCCGGACTTCAGTCCGATTTATACCACCCTTCAGTCGGGGCCGTCCTAAGAGCACATTGATTATATGTTACAGAATGGTTATCTCTTTCGGGGGAGTCGCTTGTGTGTTCCACGGACTTCAGTTCGCGACTTCCTCACTTGGGAGATGCATGCGCGAGGTCTAGCAGGCCACTTCGTTTGGAATAAGACCATCGAGGCAATTGAGCATCATTTTTATTGGCTAGTTTGAAGCGTGATGTTGCTTGCATTATGACCCAATGTCGTACCTGCACTATGGCCAAGATGAGGAAGCAGGTTTCAGGTCCTTATACTCCTCTTCTTGTGCCTGATAGGCCGTGGCAGGATATCAGCATGGATTTTGTTTTGGGGTTTCCACGGACCGCCCGCAAGCATGATTCAATATTTGTGGTGGTTGATAGATTTTCAAAGATGGCCCTCTTCATTCCTTGTTCAAAGACTTCAGATGCCACTAGGGTTGCTCGATTGTTCTTCTCTAGTGTAGTGAGCCGATTTGGGCTTCCTAAGTCCATTGTGTCCGATCGAGATGTCCGGTTCACTAGCTACTTTTGGAAGACCCTTTGGCATTTGATGGGCACTCAGCTCAAATTCTCCACAGCCAACCATCCCCAGACTGACGGGCAGACTGAGGTAGTCAATAGAAGTTTGGGGAACCTCTTGAGATGTTTGGTTAGGGAGCGCGAGAGGGACTGGGATTCGGTTTTGCCACTTGCCTAGTTTACATATAATGACTCAGTCAATAGGTCCACAGGCATGAGTCCTTTTGAGGATGTTACAGGATATAGACCTAAGAAGCCAGTGGATCTAGTTCCCTTACCCATGCATGCTAGAGTGTCATAGTATGCAGAATCGTTTGCCGAGCATGTTAGGGGTTTGCATGATGGTATTCGTCGCCATATAGAGACCAGCAACGCGCGATATAAAGAGTTGGCTGACGCTCATAGACACCCCCGTGAGTTCTAGGAGGGATATTATGTCATGATCCGGGTCAGACTGGAACAGTTTCCTTCTGGAGCCGTGAAGAAACTACAGGCTCGTGGTGTTGGCCCCTTTAGAGTTTTGAAGCGAGTTGGATCCAATGCATATGTTGTAGACTTACCGGATGACTATGGTATTAGTTCCACATTCAATGTCTCAGACTTAGTCGCATATAGGGACCCGGCAGTGATCCCTAGTGAGTTGTTCGGGCCTTCTCCACCCCTTGTGAGCGAGCCCTCCCCTGAGAGTCCACTTTCAACCCTGTCACCTCAGCAGCGTGAGCGGATAGAGTCTATACAAGATGAGCAGGTAACCACCGCTAGGAGTGGGGCGTATCACCGCTACTTGGTGCGTTGGAGGGGATGGCCCGCGTCCGATGATGCATGGATCACTCGGGCAGAGTTGGAGAGGTTAGATCCACAGTTGCTAGAGCGGTACCAGAGCGACAGAGACCCTTACTCGACAGGGTCGAGTTCTTCCCACCCGGGGAGAATTGGTGAGGACACCCGAGCAAGAATACGCCTCGACTCATAGAGCCGCTGGTACCGGACACGCAGCACGACTCAGTCAACACCGACCTCTTTGTGGCTAGGGGACAGTCTGGAGTCTCCCCCGGAGCTTTGACACTTTAGTGCGTATTTTTGTACGTATTTGTATTTTGTACGTATTTGGTTGTATTTTTTATTTTTTATGTATTAGGTTGTAGTTGGTGTGTATTTGGCATGTATTTTGGGTTATATTTTGGTTTGTATTATGTTGGGATCTCCAATGGGTTTGAATTCAAATTCCAAGGATGGAAAATGGAGCCCATAGATTTGAAAGTTCAAATGGGTTCGAATTCAAATTTCAAGGAGGGAAGATGGAGCCCATAGATTCCAAATGGGTTCAAACTCCAAGGAGGGAAGATGGAGCCCATAGATCTCAAGTGGGTTCAAACTCCATGGAGGGAAGATGGAGCCTATAGATTTCAAATTTCAAATGGATTAAAATTCAAACTCCAAGGAGGGAAGTTGGAGCCCAACTCTATATATTGTAATGTACTCCCCCCCTTGAGGGAATTTTTTTTAATGATGAAGGAATGAATTGAAGAAGAAAGTTGTGAGAGCTTTGCTCCCCTCTCCCTCCCTCTTCCTCTTTCTCTAGGGTGTGATGCCCTAGACCCTCCCCTCTCTTTCTCTGATGCTCAAGCGGCTGGGAGGCGACCTCCCCATCTTCATCTCAAGCCTGGAGTTCATCGGTCAAGGTTTTGCTACCGACGTGGAAGAGAAGGCCATTGCTATCCAGCGCTCCATCCGTGGTTGTCTGCCTGCAGAATTGGGCCGCAAAGACAAGGTTGGCACCCCATATTCCTTCCTCAAACCCCATTCACCTCTTCACTACTTTTCTTCCTCCTCATGTCTTCCATCTACCCAGAAAATCCCATGCCCTAACTCGTTCTGTACGAAACGTTGCCTTTGTAAGCTCTTTTGCTGCGCAGGCTGCCTCTGTGCAGACCTGTAGGAAACCTGAACCCTGAAGATCAGGTTGGGACGCCCCCTTCCCGACCTCTGATAACTTTGACCCCTTCCCAACATTTCTTCCTCTTCCTGTCCTCGACCTCTCCTCAAAATCCCGTTTCAAAATTCGCTCTGAGTAAAACCTACTCTATGGAGCCCTTTTGGTCGCGCAGACTACCCCTGTGCAGCCCTGCCGGGACAGTGTTCAAGTCCCTCCAAAGAGACGACCCCAAAATCATCTCATAATGACCGCGGACTTTCCGCACTGCTTACACACCTCCTAAACCCCTCTCAAGAATCTTCTCGTGCATTTTAAAACCTTGTTTCCCTGCTTACCACGTCCACCTTCAGCCCCCTCAGTTCTGACTGCACTGAATTGTAGAACTGATCTCAGTCTGTCTTCCCCTCCCACGCAAAAAACCTTCACTACACACCACCCCGCCTCTGCTACCCTATCATCCCACGTCTATCAGCTATCCGCTAGAGAAAACCCCGCCCCATTCGCCTCCAGGAAGCCCCGGTTCTAGCCCCATTTGTGGTCCCTTGTCCCGCTACCAGCAGACAGACCAGATCGCGCAGGGTCGGCTTCAAAATTCGTCAAGGCTACCACAGTGGTCCGTTGCAGTTCCTGCTCTACCTGCATCCATGGGGCATCCCCGCAAACGTTCACGCTGAGTTTCATGATCAACGGATAAGCAGAAGGTTGCGTACCAAGCCCTTCTTCCTGCTGCTTCCCTACGTGCGTGGAGGCCGGCCAGTAATCTGCCCGCTGCTCGTGACTACTCCGTAGGTTCTAGCTGGCGCCATCGACTTCCACTCTCTTCCAGGAGGTTTGGCGTCCATTACCGCCCTCCGTCAGGGACAATTCCTCCATCCACGGCACCCGGGACTCGCCTTCCCACTGCTGGTTCTAGGTCGGTCCGTGGTTGCTGCCTAGTTCGCTTCCGTTGCAGCCGTACGTGGACGATGAGCTTCACCGACCCGGTACCCGTCACCCCACTTCGTACGACCCTTGGATATCACTGTGTGCCTCTTACCTCCCTGCGAGGAGTGGGCTTTTTTTTGGGTTGTATCTCTGTTTAGCTCTTGTACCTGGTGGTCGTGTGACTTGGCCGGGTTTCTTCCCTACGCCCCGAGCGTGGAGGTATGCGTCTGCTCCTTCCTTGGTTTAGCTTGCTTATTTAGTATAGTTTCTTGACGCCGCTGCTTGTAAGATCATAGGCGCCTAGCTCTTACATTTGATATGTCACTGTCACGGTGAGAGAGTGTGACCGTCCCGTGACTCATCCGAGTCACGAGTGTGGAGTTGCCCACCCTAGACTCGCCGATTTCTCAACCATGTAGATCGACACATTTCCCTCTCTTGGGACGCCTGTGAGCTATAGTTTCTTGTTGATTGGCATAATTTCCTTCTGGGGAACATTAGGTGTCGAGTCGACGCCGTTCGATCTATTGCCAAGTTGCTGGTCTTATTTGTCCATTTCGTCACGTCTTCACATATAGTCCTAGCTTGCATAGCATCCCGCATCAGAGATCCTCGATTTACTTCACAATTCTGGAAGGGTCTGCAACATTATTTGGGGACCCGATTGAATTTTAGCACTGCATTTCATCTACAAACCGATGGACAAACTGAAAGAACCAACCAAGTGGTAGAAGATATGCTAAGCGCATGTGTTATAGACTTCGGTGGAAGCTGGCACGACCATTTACCTCTAGTGGAATTTGCCTACAATAATAGTTACCAAGCTAGCATTCAAATGGCACCATTTGAGGCACTATATGAGAGAAGCTGTCTCTCACCTATCTATTGGAGTGAAGTTGGGGAAAGACAACTTCTAGGTCCAGAATTGATAAGGGATACTACTGAGAAGGTTAAGCTAATTCGAGAAAGACTCAAGATGGCCCAAGATAGACAGAAATCATATGCTGATAATCGAAGGCGTGACCTGGAATTCCAAGTAGGCGACCATGTATTTCTCAAGGTCTCTCCGAGTCGAGGTATTCGAAGGTTCAACATCAAAGGCAAGCTTACACCAAGATTCATTGGTCCTTTTGAAATTCATGAAAGGGTTGGAGAGGTGGCTTACCCTCTAGCATTACCTCCATAGTTGGCAAGAGTTCATGGTGTCTTCCATGTCTCTATGTTAAAAAAAATATGTCTACGATCCGTTCCACGTTATCACTTATGATAATCTGGAGATCCAAAAGGATGTGATCTACGAGCTAAATCCAGTCAAAATAGTTGAACAAGAGGTACATCAACTTTGGAATAAAACAATTCCCATGGTTAAAGTACAGTCGACCAAATCTTGCCCACATGAAGCAACATGGGAGATAGAGGAAGCCATGCGGAAGAGATTTCCTGATCTATTTTAATGTAAGTACACTCTCCCTTAAAATCGATGTAATTAAATTTGGGGACCAAATTCTCTTAAGTGGGGGAGGCTGTAATACCACAAAATTTTGTATATAATATTTTAGAAATTTTAAGAATTTATTTAGACTTTCTAAGATTTCCTAGAGATTATTTAAAAAATTTTGGGATAATTTTAAACCAAATAATAAGGCTCAATATTTATTAATTAACCTGGCCCATTTAAATAAGGCCAAGAGAACTAAAACCAAGCCCATAAGGTTTGGCCCATATTCTAGAAGCTAAATTAGTGTATTTACGAAATTTAGGGGGATAATTACTCCTTAAATGGATAAACAAACGGATAAATAATAGGAAGAGTTTGAAATGTTTCAAACTCGATGCCCAAAGCCAAAAACGGTCTATCAGGCTACCGCTTGGGGATTGAAAATGGTCTAGACTAGACCGCTACTAGCGGTAGATTCCGTGAATGGAAGAAGACATGAAAAGATGGGAACTTTAGCATGCAAATCACCTAGGATCGATGCTATCTCTTATATAGATGAGTCTAGAAGGCTTAAGGATCAAATTGAAACCCTAATTAGGACTCTATGTTCGTTCCAATCCATGGAAACCCTAGTTAACCGTATAAATAGACCCAGAACCAACTTGCGCGACCCTTACTTTTGGCTCGCATGAAACTAACGTAAGGAGGATGAATTAGATGTGTGTTCTTTAGAAGAATTTGTTTATAATACTAAGGTCTAACTACCCTCCAAATTTCTTCTTAGGAGATCAAGCCATCAGGAAGATAGAAGCTTGAAAAGTCGCTGGTTCAGAGCAAGCAACCCAGGAACCTTTGCAACAGACCCAGATTGATCGGTCAAATAGAAGCCCTAAACAAGGTAATTAGATAAAGGCTTTTTAGAATAAATTGTTCCTTTTAGTACCATCTTCTTACCCTCAAAACTTCATGGTCATAGGTGAAGAGGATCAGAAGTTAGAAGGCCACAAAGTTGTTGGTTCGGTTCTGAACGAGCAGAAATTAGGGTTGACTTCCAGTCTTAAATTCGACGATTAAAGCCCATATCAATGGTAGGTTATCTCATGAACGGCTTAAACATGATCTTAGGAGTAAAAGCCCTCAATTTTCAGGCGATTTCATGCATTGCA
This sequence comes from Amorphophallus konjac, assembly GCA_022559845.1. NCBI lineage: Eukaryota > Viridiplantae > Streptophyta > Magnoliopsida > Alismatales > Araceae > Amorphophallus > Amorphophallus konjac. The sequence goes on from CM040120.1 coordinate 244,183,422, forward strand.
CGGGGAGTATTTTGTGTTTTATTAACTAGTTCATTTTTCATACATGAGTCTAGCCCTTTAATGAAAAGGATGTAATTCTTACTTAATTTACATTCCCCTATGCATATTCTTGGCCCAACTTTCTTTTGGCATGTTTTATTACATGTTTTTATGTCGTTTTCCATGCATCCATTTACCTTGGAGTAACCATATTTCTGTTTTTACTATAAACAGGGGGAAACGGTCTTCCTGAAGACCGCCTAAAATCACTAGCGGCCCTGCAATAGATCGCTAGGCCCGATAAAACGGTCCTCACATGACCATTTACATTTTCTGAGTTCTGTGTTTATGTTAATCCGAAACATAATACAGGATAGCCCTAAATATCATATGATAAGCTTAGTTAATTAGGTTTTACACTTGTTTTAAATGTTGTATTCTTGTACTTGGGTATGTTAATCAATCATCCTAGTTGATTTCATGTTCCTTATACACGTTGGGATTATTTTAAACTTATGTTAAATTCATGACCAAAACCATATACTCCTATCATTACATTAAATTTCACATGGTTCATGACTTGTCTAGTTTTAACTTGATCACTATTTTATCACAATCCTTTCTCATCTATGAGTCATTTTCTTAAGTACACGGCATATACTCCGGTGTGTTACCATTAGTTACACTTTGCACTTATAGGCACACTCTCTTGGACTTATGAAACTCTCCGCCAGATATTCCTTCTGTCAGCCTAGGGGATTATGTTTCAAGGCCTCCGTAAGACTCCGCGAGCTTGGAATTCCCACTAGGATGCCGAGCTGGTTGTACCATCAAGCCCAATTGTCTAGAAAGCACTTTACCGATGTTTTGTGTGTTTTGGATCTTAAGGGCCCTTTGGACGACCGCTAGATTCTGTTAGCGGCCTGTCACTAGACCGCTAAAAGATACCAAGCGGACATTCACTAGACCATAAAGCTCCAGAAAGTTTTCCTACATCGACACTTCTTTTCATGCGTCAACTCTGTTCATGAAACGGTCTAGACTCTGACCACTTTCTTCATTAAGCGGTCCCGTAATCGACTACTTTATCTCTAAACCCGTCTAACCTGAGGTTTGACCTTTAGGGTTGGTTTTCTTGAGTTCCTAGATGGTCTTAGGATTATCTGGAGTCTCAACATATGTTTGACAAGTCAATATTAAGATATGAAACTTAATGAATATACCGTTATGCTACCGGAATGCCGCCGTGGTATAATTTTCTTTTAATTCTTCTTTGATATCTCATGTCAATTTTGGTACGTTCTATACTTTGGTTACTTAAACTTATTATTTGGAATTGAATGATTGGCTAAAATTATTGTTATATCTCATGAAAGTATGTGGGTTTATAACTTGAAGATGTAAGACCGGGCACGAATTGTGTCCAAGGGCTCCATGCTAGCCCCCATGGCCGATGGTCGGAAACATGCTATAAACCATGGGGTACGATGATACTGGTATTGGGAGTACTTTCTCTTATAAATGAGTGAAATTCACGAGGCTCGTTATGGAAATTACATGCTTGTTAATGACTTTCTGGTACATAGCCTTTACAAGGTTGTGTAAAGTACTTTCTAAATAGTTGCTCGTACATTCTTGTTCATGAAAGGCCAAATTTACCTCTAAGTGATTAATCTTGCTTGTTCATGATCTGTACTCACTCACATCTACTTGCTTAGTTATTTCATGATTCTTAGTTATCTTGGTTTATATCGCTTGGTTATCACGTTCTTATTTTTACCTTAAGATCTTAGAGGTAAGACACTAATCATTTAAATATTGCCTTCATGTTGATGTGAAAATACCTACTAGGCAAGTGTGCTCATACCTACTTTCTCAATTTTCCAGGAAGTACCGGTGAATCGGATTCGGAATATACAAGTAGCGGGTCCGAGAGTTATTGAAGGTCAAATGGATCGAGAGAAGGCCTAGTTGTCAAGTGTCTAGTCGAGTCTTATTGTAATTTTCTATTTTCTTGAGTCTATGATGTAAGGATGTTAAAGTCATAATCTTATGTACATTCGGGTCATTATTATGAATAAAGTAGATTTTTGGAAAAATATACTTGTGCAATTACTTTTATGTGATTGTCCTACGCTCTAATTTCTTGCTTGCGAGAGGCTTACCATGCAAGATATTCATGTTCTCGATATTCCTTCCGATGTATTAAAAGCTCGGGGCGTAACATGGTCGTTCGCTCATTCTTCTCCAATGAATTAGCGCCCGAGTGGACGGTCGTTCATTCCTCTCCTTTTTTCAGCTCTTTTCTTTTTTCTATTTTCATCAAGTCAATGGATGCCTATTTACTCGGTCACACATTTTAATGAGCACCCTTCCTTCAGCCGCAAATTCTTCTTTTTCATAAAAATGCTTCAGAAATGGCGTCTGCTATAGTTATCGTTCATTATTAAATGGGTGCCCTTCTGCTTTGACGCAAATTCCTGAGATTTTTAGAAAATTCAAAATAATCTATATTCCTCATTATAACAACTGTGCATTTTCTTAAATATTTCTCACATTGCTATTTTAACTCAAAATAATGATAAAAATCATGCAAACTCAAATTAATGGTGAGAATGAGATTTTTTCTATATTAATGCACAACTATGCTCATTAAATGCTCAAAAGTGATGAATGTGATACGACTTATGATATGAAATGTGATACTTATTAGAGTTCTGAGGTTGGCTGGTGGACTAAGTGATTGAACCATTGGCATTGATCACACTTTTGAACGTAGGTCGAGTAGTCGCGTTGGAGGGTAGGCCACCAGTAGCCTTGTCGTAGCAGGATCCTTGTGATCGACATTCCCCCCTGGTGTGCACCATAGATGCCTTCGTGGACTTCTTCAATCGCTCGGCGAGCTTCTGGAGCATCGAGGCACTTGAGGAGGAGATCGGAAAAGGACCTTCGGTATAGGGTCTCATCTAGGAGGACAAAATGTTGAGCTTGAGACTTCAATCTCCGAGCTTCCCGAGGGTTAGGAGGCACTTGAGAGTCCCGAAGCCAAGATATATACGGGGTCCGCCAGTCGCCAGGTGATATTTATACAACGGTCACGAGCTCTGTTTACATGCTCGGTCGTTCTAATTCCTTAAGGAGGATTGACCGGGTTCCTTCTGGGCTGATGGAGGAGGCTAGTCGAGAGAGTGCATCCGCTCAGGAATTTTCTTCTCGAGCTATCTGGATTACCTGATAGCTCTCGAATAGTTGGGCTATTCCCCTGACCAGCTGAAGGAACTTGATCATTTACGTCTCCCAAGCTTCATAGTCCCCGTTGATCTAACTGAAGACCAGTTGGGAGTCGGTATGAATTTTGACTCGCTCGGCTCCCAGGCGCCACGCCATCCTAGCTCCAGAGATGAGAGCCTCATACTCGGAGACATTGTTGGATGATGGAAAGCTGAATTTCAGGCCGTATTGTAGCTCTGCTCCTTCTAGGGATCTGAGGAGGATACCGGCACTACAGCTGGCTGAGTTAGAGGACCCGTCAATGAATAGGTCCCAGGTGGGGCCGGACGTTGGCAGGGGTGTCTCCTCGGTTGGGATAGTGCTCTCCGCGATGAAGTTTGCGAGGGCTTGTCCCTTGATGGCCGTGCGGGGGCGGTATGAGATGTCGTAGGCCCCGCGTAGTATGGCCCACTTGACGAGGTGACCTGAAGTTTCGAGGTGAGCCAGAATCTTCTTCAGGGGCTCGCTAGTTAGCACCGCTGTAATATCCCAGACCTTTCGGATCCCTCTTCGTGGGTCCCGGATCTAGTTTCTCGGAGTGTCCAGCTCCGTTGTGTCCAAAATTTCATTTCAGGCATCTTTCATATTCGGATCGGCGCGATCCGGAGTTGTTTCGGAGGCCCGGAAGCGTTCCGCGGCTTTTCCACGCGTGTTTTCCGATTTCCAGTGTGTGTTTCGGCAATTCCTTTGGAACCTCACTGCGGGTGAACCGGGTCGTTCACCTGGGCACGAGTGGTACCGTTGCGATCGGTGCGTTCCGAGGATTCCAAAAATGTAATTTTCTTATTTTCGGTATTTTCTAGATTTTTTAGATTTTCTATAAATACCCCCCTATTTCTCCCTCTTCCTCACCCTCTTCTTCTTCTTTTTCTTCTTCCTTCTCTTCTCCCCACCGTGACCACCGCCCCTCCCTCCCTCTCTCTCTCTCGTTCGGCCGCGGCGATGTCCCCTTTCGGCTGCAGACGGCACGGGGCGACGACGTGACGACGTGGGCGACGGTGAGGTGATCGTGGCGGCGTAAAGCTTATGGGGAACCATGAAGGGACGAGGGTTTTCAAAGCGTTCTTGGCGATCTCGATAACGATCCGGCGGAGCTTTCGCTTGATTGAGGTAGGGTGACGTTCCCTAGCTCCTTGCCGTTCTTTTCCATGGTTTATAGGCCGTGGGGAGGCCGAGAGGGGCTTGATTGAGCTGGTTTGGGGTTTTCCATGATTTGGGGAGAGCTCGCCCGATCTATGGATTTGATGCATGATCTCACGTTTTGGTGACCTAGAATCATGCTGGGGGTCCCCAGGGGTCTTCCCCTTTGATTTCCCCCGTTCCGGTGGAGGCATGGGGGCGTGGTTGAAGTTTTTGGGCTTTCCTGCCATTTTCGCCGTCGGGTGCCTGTGACGGTCCTTCCAGGGACCGTAACACAATGTGACGCGCCTGGGAGAGGCCGTCACCTGCCCGTTGTTAGCCTTCGGGGGTCAGGGACTGTGACGGTCCCACGATAGACCACCACTTGTAAGTGACGCGCCTGGGCTGGGCCGTCAGGGGCGTTCCGACCGTTCGCTTGTGACCGTTGCGTTTGTCCGTTGGGGGGTCTGCGCGTGTAACGCGCCAGGGTAGGCGCGTTACATTCGCGTAACGTGCCAGGGCAGGCGCATTACTTCCCGAGTCACCCCCAAGTGTGAGGGGCATGTAACGCGCTGGGCCAGGCGCGTTACATTCGTGTAACGCGTTGGGGCAGGCGCGTTACATTCGTGTAACGCGCTGGGGCAGGCGCGTTACATCCTAGTTCTACACTGGGGGTGTGAGGCGCGCGTAATGCGCTATGGCAGGCGTGTTACGTTTACGTAACGCGTTGGGCCAAGCGCGTTACACCCTGCATTCCTCAGGCGTGTGACGGCCTGCGTTGGGCCGCCAGGTGTGTGTGACGGACTCGCCTAGACCGTTATAGCTCTGTGACGGTCCAAGGGTGGACCGTCAGGCGCCTGGTTGCCCCGAGAGGGTTGCAACCCCATTTTTGGTCCGACTGTGGTCACCGTGCGACGGGGCCTGTGCGTGGGGTGGTCCCCATGCGTCGTCGGATGCGGGCGTCATTTTCTGTGACTTGAGAGTCTACTCCTTTAGTGACCCTCCACTAGTCGTAGCCTGCTTACACGCGTGTGGTCCCACTAGGGAGTGGTGGAGAGGCTACCCTGAGGACGGTTTTAGACTAGTTTCCGTCGGGCCCCTCGTCGTTTACCAGAGTCCGGCTACGGGGGAAAATCGGTCAGAGGACCAGACCTAGGACGCATGGTCTGTGTGTGCACACGTGGTTGGGGGCGGTTGGACCCACGTCGACGGGCATGACCCCAGCTAGTCACTTGTTTATGGTTACTTGTGTAGTGTTCGTGCCTTGGGTAGGCGCTACCACGTCAGGCAGTTCACCTGCGGTGCGGTGTAAGTCGTCAGGGGACGCTACCGACTGTGCTTCTAGTGGGAGGTACTCCTGTCGAGTACGGAGTGTCAGACTGTCAGCTCATGTGTTTGGCCTTCGGGTTTGCCGGGTCGACCGTTGAGCTTTGGTTGTCTCACCGTGGCACGTGTGCCGGTTTGCATGCCGTAGGACCTTTGTTTGGTAGAGTATAGGGCTTTCCTTTCCGAGGTGCTCTCCTACCGCTAGCGTAGTGGTTTCCCATTTTACAAGGTAGGGTTCGAGTGATCCTTACTGAGTCTTGTTCCGAGACTCATTCCCTGCGTGTTTTCACCGTGTTTCAGGTGAGGCGCCGCCCCAGGGGAGCGCGTCTGGGGCGCAGCGTGGTGCGGGTGCCCAGAGGTAGTGCCAGAGGTTAGAGCCGGGGGATGCCCCGTGTAGATGTACTTTATTTTCTTGTCTCTGTACTAGTTGTGGACTACTGTTGTTATTTTATTATTATCTTGTGGACCATGTATAATGTAAAATGTTAATTTATTTACTACCTAATACTATAACTGTTTAATTTCTACAATTAATTGTGATACTTGTGTAGTTCCCACACCATCCTTCTAACCCTTCCGAGTCTTCGGGCTCGTGGGTGGCGGTGCGAGTCTCGGGTTATCGGGCCTTCTCGGTAATCGGATTCTCGGGTCGTTACAGCTGGTATCAGAGCGCAGTTGTGGAATTATACGAGAATCATAGGCAATTATAGTGGTCCACTAGTCCAAAGCGATGATGTACAGTTGACACTGGCATTGGGCATCGCACGTTTTCTTGACCTTGCCATTCTCGTGTTTTCTATCTTTTGCTTCATGTGCGAGTATGGCGCCGAGGCGGCCGACTCGCTCTCAGTAGGTGCAGTCGGCTGGAGGTCAGGAGATCTAGCAGGGGGTCCAGAGGGACCAGGAGGAGCAGAGTAGAGTGCCACCAGGGGCCATCGAGGCAGTGGATACTGCGAGGCTTCCGGGGGCCGAGGATTTCTTTCGTGGCATGTACCAGCTTATGTCTCAGTAGTTCGACGGAGAGGCTGCTGAGGGCTCATCAGCTAGGGGTGGGCCAGGCCGAGCAGTGAGGGACTTCTTGCAGTTTCATCCACCATACTTCAGCGGTCAGCCAGACCCTGATGCAGCTCGTGATTGGCTTGACGAGATGGAGCGGGTGTTCAGTTCTGCGAATAGTGCTGCCGAGGACAGAGTAGTGTTGGCTTAAAACCAGTTGCAGGGTACGGCTCGGAAGTGGTGATCTTCTGAGTGGAAGACATCTTTTCAACTTTTTCCACTTGAGCAGGTCGAGTGGGATGACTTCGTCAGTGCTTTCGAGCGTACGTACTGTCTAGACTACGTTGCTACGCAGCGGATGCGTGAGTTTCTGGAGCTGGTGCAGGGCGACATGTCCGTGTTGCAGTACAGTGGCCGGTTTGTCGAGCTGGGTCGGTATGCACCTCACATCATGGAGCATGAGAGGGTGAAGACTGCACAGTTCGTCTAGGGCTTAAGGCAGGAGCTGAGGCACCATCTGATCGTGAACGGGGCCACTGATCTAGAGACGGCATCTCATGTTGCGGCTTCCTTGGAGATAGATATGCAGAGGACCCGAGGACGGATCAGCTAGGGGCAGTCTTTGTCAGGTCGCAGCCAGCAGTCGGCTACCCAGCAGTCGGGTTCCTTCCAGCATGCGTCGGGTGGTTCGGGAGCGCCGGCTTCGGCAGCTTCGGTAACAGGATCTGCGTCTTTTGGCTCGAAGGTCAAGAAGTTCTTCGGGAAGAGTTTCGGGAAGAAGAAGTCCAAGGATCAGGGGCAAGCTTCATCGGGCAGTGTATAGCAGCCGATTCCTTTGCAGCGTCAGGGATCAGTGGGTGGATCGCGAGTACCGTGTCCACGGTGTAGTGGGTTTCACCCAGGCAGGCAGTGCACGGCGCCGATCATCTGTTTTTGGTGTGACCAGCCAGGGCATATGGCGCGTGACTGTCCTCAGAGGTAGCCGCAGCAGCAGTTTCCTCAGCAGCAGCAGGTTCCCCAGCAGCAGAGGTAGCAGCAGCAGGGACAGTATCCGCCGCTACCCAGGTCAGCTAGTGTGGGAGGCAGGCAGAGAGCTCGGGGCCAGATCACGCACCTGACCAGGGCAGAGGCAGTGGCGTAACAGCTCGTGGAAGGTACCGTTCAGATTTTGGGTTGTGCGGCTCGGGTTTTGTTTGATTCTGGCGCGTCTCATTCGTTTATTTCGGAGGATTTCATGCTGAGTATTGAGGATCCGGTGACCCAGTTGTCCTGTGACTTGGCAGTGGAGTTGCCTTCGGGTGATTTTATGATCACTACGTATTGCTTCGATCAGGTTCCAGTTTAGATCGATGGGCGGAGTATGCTAGGCAGGTTGTATGCGTTGCAGCTTCGGGATTACAACGTGATTCTAGACATGGATTGGCTCGAGACTCATGGAGCGGTGGTGGATTGTGGAATGGAGAGGGTCTACTTCCAGCATCCGAGCAAGCGGACCTTCTATTTCCAAGGTATCCGTTCTACCTCTTCTCGATTCCTCATCTCTGCGATTCAAGCCCGTCGGTTGATTGATTCTGGTTGTCAGGGTTTTCTCGCGTCCGTGGTTGTGACCGAATGGATGGAGCCGAGTGTCGAGGATATTCTGGTGGTGTGCGAGTTTCCCGACATTTTTTTCGAGGAATTGCCTGGGTTACCTCCCCAGCGGGAGATCGATTTTGTGATCGAGGTCGTGCCTGGTACGGGACCTTTGGCGAAGGCTCCCTACCGTATGGCCCCCGCTGAGTTGAGGTCGTTGAGGGCGCAGTTGCAGGAGCTGTTGGCCAAGGGGTATGTTCATCCTAGCTTTTCCCCTTGGGGTGCGCCCGTGTTGTTTGTGAAGAAGAAGGATGGTAGTCTGCGGCTATGCATTGACTATCGGCAGCTGAATGAAGTGACCATTAAGACCAAGTTTCCGTTGCCACGGATTGATGATTTGTTCGACCAGCTTCAGTCTGCGCGAGTGTTCTCGTAGATTGATTTGCGGTCCGGTTACTATCAATTGAGGATTCGCGAGTCTGATGTGGAGAAGACTACATTCAGTACGAGGTACGGGTATTATGAGTTTCTGGTGATGCCGTTCGGGCTCACTAATGCCCCTGCAGCCTTCTTGGACTTGATGCAGAGGGTGTTTCGTCCGTATTTGGACCAGTTCATGGTCATATTTGTGGACGACATCCTTGTTTATTCGCGGTCTGCCGAGGAATACGCGTACCATTTAGGTGTGGTGCTGCAGACATTGCGAGATCACCAGCTGTATGCGAAGCTCAGCAAGTGCGAGTTCTGGCTCTGCGAGGTGTACTTTCTGGGGCACGTGATTTCTGGTGATGGCATTTCCGTGGACCCCGCCAAGGTTGAGGCAGTAATGCAGTGGCCGAGGCCGAGGTCGGTGACGGAGATCCGGAGTTTCTTAGGGCTTACGGGCTATTATCGCCGGTTTATCCAGAATTTTTCTCGCATTGCGATCCCGATGACTAGACTCACGCGGAAGGATGTGCCTTTCGTCTTGTCTGAGGAGTGTGAGCAGAGCTTCAGGGAGCTGAAGAGATTGCTCACCTCGGCTCCGGTATTGGTTTTGCCTTCTGGATCGGGAGGTTTTATGGTGTGTACCGATGCTTCTGGGGTCGGATTGGGTGCTGTATTGATGCAGCATGGTAGAGTGGTGGCTTATGCATCTCGGCAGCTAAAGCCCCATGAGGAGAACTACCCTACCCATGACCTTGAGTTGGCGGCGGTGATCTTCGCGCTGAAGATCTGGAGGCATTATCTGTACGGTGAGAAGTTCGAGGTGTTCACTGACCATCAGAGTTTGAGGTATGTGTTCTCGCAGAGGGGCCTGAACCTCAGGCAAAGGCGTTGGATGGCATTCATGAAGGATTATGACTTCACCCTGTCTTATCAGCCGGGCAGGATGAATGTCATCGCCGATGCCTTGAGTCGGAAGGTTGCGGTCAGTACCTTGATGTTGAGGAAGTGGAGGCTCTGGGAACAAGTGCCTGAAGTGTCCTTCAGGCTCAAGATTCCCCCAGAGCCTGGATTAGCAGTGCTTGCGAGTCTGACTGTCACTCCTGCTATCCGTCGTCAGGTGACAAAGGCTCAGCATGCGGACCCCGAGATTCCCCGAATTTTGGCGATGGCCGATGTGGAGCTTGGCGAGGATGGTGCTGCGAGGTTTCGTGGCAGGCTGTACGTCCCAGCGGAGGAGCAGGTTCATCGTGTGGTGTTACGCGAGGCTCATGGGAGCAGGTACACCGTACACCCGGGTGCGACAAAGATGTATCGGAACTTCCGGAGGTAGTTCTGGTGGCCTGGCATGAAGAGAGACGTTGTCGAGTTTGTGGCCAGGTGTCTGACCTGTCAGCAGGTGAAGGCTGAGCATCAGCGACCAGGAGGTACTCTCCAGCCCTTGGATGTTCCTACGTGGAAGTGGGACCACGTGACCATAGATTTTGTGGTGGGATTACCGAGGACCCCGAGTGGACAGGACAGTATTTGGTTGCTGGTGGATCGGCTGACGAAGGTGACGCGGTTGTTACCGGTCAAAGTCAGCTAGAGCGTGTCCAAGTTGGCTCGTCCGTATGTGGAACGAATCGTTCCGTTGCATGGGATTCCCGTTTCGATCGTGTCAAATCGGGATCCGCGCTTCACTTCTGGATTCTGGAGGAGTTTCCAGCGAGCGCTTGACACGGAGTTAGCTTTTAGCTCGGCGTATCATCCTCAGTCTGATGGTCAGTCAGAGAGGACCATCCAGACGTTAGAGGACATGCTGAGATCCTGCTGCCTGGAGTGGCAGGGGAGTTGGATTCACCACCTGCCGTTGGTGGAGTTTGCCTATAACAACAGCTATCATTCGAGCATCGGCATGGCTCCTTATGAGGCTTTGTATGGGCGTCCTTGCCGAACTCCACTCGATTGGTTTGAAGTTGGTGAGCGGGTTTTGACGGGACCAGAGTTGGTGCAGTAATGCGTGGACGTTGTGCACGTGGTTCGTCAGAACATGTTGGCGGCCCAGAGTTGGCAGAAGAGCTATGCTGACCGTAGGAGGCAGCCTCTCGAGTTCGCCGTGGGCGATCATGTGTTCTTGAGAGTTTCTCCGATGAAGGGGGTGATGTGTTTTGGACGGCGTGGGAAGCTGAGTCCCCGCTATATTGGTCCTTTTGTGATTGTGGAACGTATCGGTGAGGTCGCTTATCGGTTGCAGTTACCCCCTGAGTTGGCGTCGGTGCATGACGTGTTCCACGTCTCGATGTTGCGAAAGTATGTGCCCGATGACTCTCATGTGCTCGAGTTTTCTATTTGGCCCGAGGTGACTCCAGATCTTTCTCTCCCAGAGTTTCCAATCCGCGTGGAGGATAGGCGAGAGCAGTGCCTGCGGAACAAGGTCATCCCCTTGGTCAAGGTGGTGTGGCAGCGGCACTCTGGTGGGGAAGCTTCTTGGGAGCGTGAGGACGAGATGCGTCAGCAGTTCCCGTACCTGTTTGAGTGAGTCTTCCTCTTCTTTCCCCTTGGGTTGTTCTCAATTTCGAGGATGAAATTCCTTTAAGGGGGGAGGGCTGTAATATCCCGGACCTTTCGGATCCCTCTTCGTGGGTCCCGGATCTGGTTTCTCGGAGTGTCCAGCTCCGTTGTGTCCGAAATTTTATTTCGGACATCTTTCGTGTTCGGATCGGCGCGATCCGGAGTTGTTTCGGAGGCCCGGAAGCGTTCCGCGGCTTTTCCACGCGTGTTTTCTGATTTCCAGTGTGTGTTTCGGCAATTCCTTCGGAACCTCGCTGCCGGTGAACCGGGTCGTTCACCTGGGCACGAGTGGTACCGTTGCGATCGGTGCGTTCCGAGGATTCCGGAAATGTAATTTTCTGATTTTTGGTATTTTCTAGATTTTTCGGATTTTCTATAAATACCCCCCCTATTTCTCCCTCTTCCTCACCCTCTTCTTCTTCTCCTTCTTCTTCCTTCTCTTCTCCCCACCATGACCACTGCCCCTCCCTCTCTTTCTCTCTCTCGTTCGGCCGCGGCGATGTCCCCTTCCAGCTGCAGACGGCACGGGGCGATGGCGTGACGACGTGGGCGACGGTGAGGTGATCGTGGCGGCGTAAAGCTTGTGGGGAATCGTGATGGGATGAGGGTTTTCAAAGCGTTGTTGGCGATCTCGGTAACGATCCGGCGGAGCTTTCGCTCCATTGAGGTAGGGTGACATTCCCTAGCTCCTTGCCGTTCTTTTCCGTGGTTTATAGGCCGTGGGGAGGCCGAGAGGGGCTTGATTGAGCGGGTTTGGGGTTTTCCATAATTTGGGGAGAGCTCACCCGATCTATGGATTTGATGCATGATCTCGCGTTTTAGTTGCCTAGAATCATGCTAGGGGTCCCCAGGGGTCTTCCCCTTTGATTTCCCCCTCTCCGATGGAGGTATGGGGGCGTGGTTGAAGTTTTTGGGCTTTCCCGCCGTTTTCGCCGTCGGGTGTGTGTGACGGTCCTTCCAGGGACCGTTACACGATGTGACGCGCCTGGGAGAGGCCGTCACCTGCCCTTTGTTAGCCTTCGAGGGTCAGGGACTATGACGGTCCCACGATAGACCACCACTTGTAAGTGACATGCCTAGGCTGGGCCGTGAGGGGCGTTCCGACCGTTGGCTTGTGACCGTTGCTTTTGTCCGTTGGGGGGTTGTGGACGTCGAAAAAATATCAATGATGATCATACGGCATGCACGTCTCGACACTCGAGAGTAAGCCGAAGATGAAAATGCCGAATAAACATTATACCTCGCCCGATCAAGATGAGGACTCGCTTGGTGGTCAGCTAGCCGATGAGGGAGCCCCCCCGGATGGAAGATATGGCAACAACTCTACAACCAGCCATGCCGAAAGCTGAATCAGAGAAAAGTTGGGAACTCCGGCACAGTCTCAGCTTGCATCGAAAGTCACGCAAAGTCTGGGACCGGGTCCCGGACGGTGCGAACGGAAAATTGTGGACCCCATGCATCGCAACCGGAACATTTCGGGAATGCCAGCATTCACATAAATGGTCGTAGCTTCGAAAAGAATCCATTCGGTGCTTAAAACGGCGCGGAAGGGCCTTAAAGCGGCGCGCCTTAAAACGGCGCGCCCCCTTGCTTAAACGGCGCGCTCACCTTTGATTCATGCCCCCTTTACCTTGTTAAACCGGCGTGCCCTTGAGGATGACAAAATCGGCGCGCCCATTTGCCCATTTCTAAAAGTCTTTTCTTCAAATATTTACCAAGGCGTGCTCACGTTGAAAGCAAAAGGAATGCTATTCCGGCGCGGTTACTATTCCCCCACGCCGGATTAGGTGATGCGAACAAGCCGTTCTCTGAAGCGTTTCCCCGGCGTGCAATCAACCCATCCCATCCGCCAGCCGATACCCTATTTTTGCATCAGCCTGGTGCCTAGAGGGCATTCAATGCTCTGAAGCCCTGTCTCCATGGGCATTCAATGCTCTGGAGCACTATGTCCACCTCCGTTCGACAACGCAGCTGCATCGACCGCGAAGGCATGCATCCACGGTGGAGAAACGGTAGCAGATCCTCCTGGCAGATCTATGAATATCCCGTCCTCGGATGAATGGCAGCGTACGGCACGAATCAGCATCATCCAGCACAACAACAACATTGTTGCGAACAAGGCAGAGGTGGCGGGAGTTTTCTCCCCCCACTGTCTGTTCCATATATACTCTATCTGCTCCATTGGAGAAAAGAGGTTCAAAAAGAAAAGAGAGAGAAGCTGGAACCCTCGCGGCGGTATGAAGTGAAGAGAAGAAGAAAAAGAAGAGGAGAAGGCCACCCGAAGAGAAGAATCCCCCCGTCCCTGCGCCCGTGAGGTGAAGAAGAAGAGAGTGAGGTTGAGAGCGAGAGGTGAGCTGGGGGGGAAGAGCTTGTGCTCTGTTCCCCCCGTCCATGTATCTCTTCCCCCTTTTTATCCCTCTATAATGTATTTCTCCTCCGTGGAGATGAAATTTCTTGGGCTTGAGCCGTTTTCCCCCCTTCGGTGGATGAATAAACAGAAAGCCCTTTTGGCAAACACGATCCTTTGTCTATCTTCTTCTTTCCCTACTTCACCTTCTACTCATCCAGGGCCCTCCGAAGCATGCTTCTCCATAGCGTGGCCTTCGAAGGAGTCTGTCAGGGGATGAACATTCATGGCCTCATGGCATACATTCGTCCCGCTTCATGAAATCATCTCCTGTAAGCTGCTGGAACTCTTGAAGGTTGGTCCTTGAGTCTCCACAGGCACTTATGGGTTAACGGAGGCCTCACTCCGTGTTTTGAGGTTCGCCCCGGAGCAATCCGTTTGGCGTTCCTCTATTTTCTCTGGCAAGCCTCTGTCCGGGGGAGATGCTGCCCAAATGTTGCCAGAGGAAGAACACGTAAGAACAGAGAATACGTAAGAATAGACAACAAACTCACCCCTGAACGAAACACTTGAATCCTCATGGTAATTTACCCTAACAAACAACTAAAATGCTTAAACTTGCTTTCCACAAGCTTAATCCATCCATAAGATGAATAAATCAATCAACAGATTAACTTGCAGTTGAACGAAACAAGAAACAGAGCCAACAGAATAAAAGAAAACCCCATAGAAGCTTAACTCGGCGCGCCCTAATCCGGCGTGGGCTAATCCGGCGCGGTACCCCCCCGCGCCGGTTTAGCTTCACACTCAAAACTCCCTCCATTTTTCTGGCACTATAACCGGCGCGCTATACTGTTCATTGCCCTATTCCGGCGCGCCCCTAACCCCTCTTCCTTCTTGCCATATAACCGGCGCGCTATACTATTCATCACCCTATTCCGGCGCGCCCATGGCCCCTCTTCCTTCTTGCCATATAACCGGCGCGCCCCTCTTAACACACCTAATCCGGCGCGCCCCACCCCCCTTTGCTTCCTTAATACGGCGTGCCTTATAAAAGAGAACATCATTTAGCTAAATAGAAGAAAAGGGTTCGGACTAATGAATAAAATAAAAGAAGGAACCTAAACTAACGAATGAGAATGAAAGAACATGAATCACGCCATAACCTTTCTATAATTAAATTTTGTTCCGGGGGTGCTACCCCCGGAAACCCCCGCAAGGGGCGCTGCCCCCTTGACCCCCGTGACCTGACCGGGTAGGTCGAACCCTGCGACCTGACCGTGCAGGTCGATCCGCGTGCGAGGGCACACGATGGCAAGTTCAGGCTCCACACTTAACAATTCACACCCCCGGACTGGGTGCAAAGAGAAAATCAACGATGCCTTGTGGTATCGGACGTGGACCTTGGAGCCTCCGACATGGTCATGATCCGAACACATCTCGGGCCAATAGTTCGTTAACTCGACCCGCTTCTCCCGGGATCTAATCCCGCAACCCCACATTAAACTTGTTGTGTCTACGGCAGACATTTGCACGGTTTTATCATCGTCTTTGATGCTTCAAACGTGGACTCGCGTCTGAACAATGAATGGTCCGACCGTGACCGACACGTACGTATACCTTGGAACCTTCGTTTCCCAAGACTATGCGTGAAGAGGAAAGTAATGGCGCCCCGTGGTATCAGACGTGGTCCTCAGAAACCCCGATATGGCCATAGTCCGCAACCACCTCGGGCCAATAGATCATCAGCTTGACCCGTCTTCATCGGGATCTAATCCCGCACTCACATTGAACTTGCCATACCTACGACAGACATCCATATGTCTTTGTCATCGTCTTCGGCGCTTCAAATGTGGACTCTCGTTCGAACGACGAATGGTCCGTTAGCGACCGACCTATATATCAGGATCTAATCTCGCGCTTGCATTAAACTTACCGTACTCACGGTAGACATTTGCACGGATTCGCTCCCGTCACCGTCTTGTTTTCTATACGGACCTTTGTCCGAACATAAAAATGGTCCGTGTATGACCA
This sequence comes from Amorphophallus konjac, assembly GCA_022559845.1. Taxonomy (NCBI): domain Eukaryota; kingdom Viridiplantae; phylum Streptophyta; class Magnoliopsida; order Alismatales; family Araceae; genus Amorphophallus; species Amorphophallus konjac. The sequence continues at coordinate 244,199,044 of CM040120.1, forward strand.
ACAAAATCTGGATGGAATGAGACGGCTCTCGCCTTCCCCAAACCCTACCTGTTGGAATATCAATAAGACCTTCGTGAGTCACATTTGGACCTCGGGTTCGCCCCAACCATGGCCATCGCCTGACCCACATCCTAGGCCTATAGTCGGCTATCTCTGTACAAATCTTTGTTTCGGAATCTAGTCCCGCGACACTTTCCCGCTGCCCTTCGGCACCGAAAATATTAATGATGCCCACGCGAGACTGACTTCGACCACGGGGGGCCCACCGTAGTATGGTCGTAGCTTGGTCTTCCACCGGGCGAACAAACTTATCGGTTTCTGACCGCTCTAACCGGGATTCAACCGAATGCCTCCTATCCCTTTGAACAATAAACTTGCCGTACCCCGGCATACATATGCTCCAGTTTTCCCCGTGATGATCATGATTCTCTAAAGCCGGACGCTTGTCCGAATATCAAAATGGTCCCTTGAGTGACCGACATATTTCGAATGCTTGTTTCCCTAGACATAGGGCTTTCCGACTGATTCGAGACCGCTATCGGCTCGTTTCTCTCGATATAGTTTCCTGGCCATGAGGCCCCTAATCAAGGGTGTTCCCCTCTCCGAGGGGATGTAAATGACTCCGTGACCTTAACGGCGCGGCGGGTTCCAGTCCCGACACGAACCACACAATCGTCTGATTAGTCAGATCGAGCGCACAATAAATCGTCACTTTGTGACTGGCACGCCCACGCACTTAATAAATGCCAATAAAAAAATAAACAACGATTTATTAAATAAAAAGTGCGTCCACAAGTCTGGCACGCCCGGTGGGACTGGAACCACCCTTCATCTCTTCGCCGGGATTTGGGGCCTCATGGCCTCCTAATAAACAATGTTTGTCTGCTTTGATGAATTGCAGGTGTTGTCTTCGCCAGCCCTGTGGGGAGAAAAGCCGGAGTAGGCGCAATTGTCTTTATGGCCCCAAGGACGCTACTCCAAGGCATATGCAGCTTTCAGGAATTATGAAGGCCGCTAAAAAGAGAAGAGGAAAAGAAGAGAGGGAGAGGAAATCAAATCCTTTTTTTTAAAGAAAAAAGAAGAAAAGAAGAATAGAAGAATAGAAGGAATAAATGAGAAGAAGAAAGGAGAAAGAAACAAAAAGGGGAAGAGAAAGAATCGGCAAGATAGGGTTGTGCGGCCATGTCCGTCGGGATCCATGCTGAACGAAGATTACCACTGTGGGATTGATGCGGTGGAGCGAACCACTCATCCCCTCCCTGAGGGAGTGAGCGCTCTCCTGCGCACCCGCCTTTGGTCTATTACAAAAAAAAGAAGAGAAGAAAAGAAAGGACAAAAAAAAAACTGGCAAGCATCGCCGACCAAAAAGGACAAGAAGAAGGCCGACATTCCGCCCGACTCTAGGAGGGTCCGAGTCCATGGTGCCATGCCCGGGCCTGTTCCACCTTCCTGCTGCCCATATCTGGGAATGCTTTGTATCAATGAGGCCGAGCACGGCCACGAATCTAGAAGAGAGCATTCATCCACCCCGCCATAGGAGTGTAAGACACAAAAGAATACACCCCGACTTAGGGGCATTTGAAGAAGCAACACACCCCGCCACGGGGGCATAGAAGCCTTAAGGAATGCACATCAGCTTATTGGGATCTGAAGAAGAAAAATACACTCCACCTTGGGGGCATCAAAAGTAGCAATACACCCCACTTTGGGTGCACAAGAAGCAAACATCCCCCAGTGTGACGGGGTAGAAAAAAAAAAGAATCCACCCCGCTCTAGGGCATAAGAAGAAAAAGATACACCCCGCTTAGGGGGCACGTGAATAGAATACATCCCGACTCGGGGACATGTGAGAAGAATCTACCCCGACTTGGGGGCATAAGAAGAAATAGAGTTACACCCCGGCCCGGGGGCACATGAAGAGAATCCACCCCGACTTGGGGGCACATAATGCAAAGTTTACACCCCGGCTTAGGGGAATACGAAGAGAAATATACCCCTCTCTAGGGTCGAAGAAGCAGAAGAATCTATCCTGACCTGGGGGGCACGATAAGCAATAGAGTTATACCCTGACCTAGGGGCACGTGAAGAAAAGACCCACCCTACCTTGGATGCACAAGAAGCAAAACACACCCCTCATGGGAGCACGTGAAATAAAGCTACCCTCCCCCTTCAGGGGCATAAGAAGCAAAAGATATACCCCGTGCCAGGGGCATGTGAAGAGGAAGATACCTCCCTTTGGGGGCATAAGAAGCAAAAGACTCTACCCCAGCCTAGGGGCACCTGAAGAAGCAACACACCCCGCCTGGGGGCATAGAAGCCATAAAGAATACACCCCGCCCGGGGGCATAGAAGCCATAAAGAATACACCCCGCCTAGGGGCACAAAAGCTATAAAGAATACACCCCGGCCTAAGGGCACTTGAAGAAGAGACACACCCTGCCATGGGGGCATAGAAGCCAAAAAGAATACACCCCGGCCTAGGGGCACTTCAAGAAGAGACACACCCCGCCACGGGGGCATAGAAGCCAAAAAGAATACACCCCGCCTGGGGGCACAAAAGCAAAGAGGCCTACCCCCCGACCATGGGGGCAGATGAAGAAAAGCTACACTCCAACCTGGGGGCACGTTAAAAGGATACACCCCAGTCCGGGGGCATCAATGAGAAAGGAAGAGCAGAACAAAAAAAAATAATCATGAAGTGGATGTGGTCTTTGAACCCGCCTCTTCACAATAAAAAGAAGAGCAGAAAAGAAGAGAACAGTCATCAGGCATACGTGGTCTTTCCACTCGCCTCCCCACACAAAAGAAGAAGAGAATAAAAAAAAGAGAGACACATAAGGCAGACGTGGTCCTTGAACCCGCCTCTCCACAAAAAAGAAAGAACAATCACGAGGCAAACATGGTCTTTGCGCCTGCCTCTCCACAAAAGAAGAGAAGAAGAGAAAGAAGATTCACGAGGGGAACATGGTCTTTGTACCCGCCGCTCCACACAAAAAAAGGGAGAAGAGAAGAAGAAAGAGAACAACCATGAGGCAAGCATGATCTTTGCACCCGCCTCTTCACACAAAAGAAGAAGAAAAGAAGAGACATGAGGCAGACGTGGTCCTCAAGCCCGCCTCATCACACAAAAAGAAGAGAAGAAAAAGAGACATGAGGCACACATGGTCCTTGCACCGGCCTCTCCACAAAAGAAGAAGAAAAGAAGAGACATGAGGCAGACGTGGCCGTCGAGCCCGCCTCACCAAACAAAAAGAAGAGAAGAAAAGGAAAGAAAAGACACATGAAGCAGGCGTGGCCCTCGAGCCCGCCTCATCACACAAAAAGAAGAGAAGAAAAAGAGACATGAGGCACACATGGTCCTTGCACCGACCTCTCCACAAAAGAAGAAGAAAAAAAGAGACATGAGGCAGACGTGGCCCTCGAGCCCGCCTCACCAAACAAAAAGAAGAGAAGAAAAGGAAAGAAGAGACATATGAGACAGACGTGGCCCTCGAGCCCGCCTCATCACATAAAAGAAGAAGAAGAAAAGACACATGAGGCAGACGTGGTCCTCGATCCCGCCTCACCACATAAAAAGAAGAGAAGAAAAGAAAGAAAAGACACATGAGGCGAACATGGTCTTCGCACCTGTCTCTCTACGAAAGAAGGAGAGAAGAGAAAAAGAGACAAGAGGCGAACATGGTCTTCGTACCTGCCTCCCTACAGAAGAAGAAGAGAAGAAGAGAAAGAAGGGTCACGAGGCAAACTTTGACCTCCGACCTCCAGCCATCCAACAAATAGGAACCAACTAAACCTTTCGCCGACGGGGCGTTAAACCGACTAAACCTTCTGCCAACGGGGCGTTAAACCGACTAAACCTTTCGCCGACGGGGCGTTAAACCGACTAAACCTTTCACCGACGGGGCGTTAAACCGACAAAACCCTTTCGCCGATGTGGCGTTAAACCGACTAAACCATCCACCGACGGGGCGTTAAACCGACTAAACCTTCCGCCGACGGGGTATTACACCGACAGATATCCCACCATCGGCCTCCGAGCCGACAACTATCCAATCATCGGCCCCTGAGCCGACAACTACTTCACTCATCATTGGCTCCTAGCCGACAGCTATCCCATTATCAGCTCCTAGCCGACTGCTTCCCAATAAAAAAGAATAAACCTTTCGCTTTGGTTCGGATCCTTCCCCCGACCAGAGAATCAAAGAATCAACCTCCCACTCTGGTTCAGATCCTTCCCCGACCAGAGAATCAAAGAATAAACCTTCCACTTTGGTTCGGATCCTTTCCCAGCCAGAGAATTAAAGAATCAACCTTTCACTTTGGTTCGGGTCCTTCCCCGGCCAGAGAATCAAAAATAACCCTTTCACTTTGGTTCGGGTCCTTCCCCGGCCAGAGAATCAAGAATCAACCTTTCACTTTGGTTCGGGTCCTTCCCCGGCCAGAGAATCAAAGAATAAACCTTCCACTTTGGTTCAGATCCTTTACCGGCCAGAGAATTAAAGAATCAACCTTTCACTTTGGTTCGGATCATTTCCCGGCCAGAAAATCAAAGAATCAACCTCCCACTCTGGTTTGGATCTTTCCCCGACCAGAGAACCAAAGAATCAGCCTTTCATCTGGTTCAGATCCTTCTCTGACCAGAGAATCAAAGAATCAACCTCCCACTCTAGTTCAGATCCTTCCCCGACCAGAGAATTAAAAGAATCAGCCCATCCACTTTGGTTCGGATCCTTCCCCGACCAGAGAACAAAAAAGAGACCTTTATCTTGGGCTCTCGTAGCCCGCTTCCCAATATCTTCGGCTCTTGCAGCTCGCTTCCCAATTCTGGCTCTCGTAGCCTGCCAACCTTTGGCCTTCGTAGCCTGCTTCCCAATTCTGGCTCTCGTAGCCTGCTTCCCTTTGGCTCCCGTAGCCTGCTTCCCCGATCTTTGGCTCTGGTAGCCTGCTTTCCTTAATTTCGATTCTTGCAGCCTGCTTCCCAATTTTGGCTCTCGATGCCTGCTCCTCCAACCTTCGGCTCTTGTAGCCCACTTCCTAATTCTGGCTCTCGTAGCCTGCTTCTCCTTTGGCTCCCGTAGCCTGCTTCCCCAATTTCGGTTCTTGCGGCCCGCTCCCCTAATACCTTTTACTACCACTACACTTATACGTAACGATAATATGTTCTTACGCAAAAAAAAAGAACAAAAAGGAGAACAAAAAATGCTTGGCTGCCCTGCTTGCATGCTTGCTTATAATATAGAATAACACACCTCTTTGGAATTTTCTAGGACCTTGTTTCCTTGCTGAATAATAATGCTACCCCGATTCCGGATGCACGTGCGTCACGGCATACGCTCAAAGGGAACCCAATTATGGCAGGTTCACACGTCAAGGGGAAGAGTCATGGCTAAATTGCTAGGCCCAACTCATAAAATAAACCTGAGGCGACGCTCCCACACTTAGCACTCAACGTGTTCAATAGCTTTCAACTATGGGGATTGCCCGAATTTCTTCTTAGCACTCTACGGATGCTTGAATTCCTGCACTCGCGTGAAAGGTAATCGTGAGGAAAAAGCTGCCTACCCCCACTGTAAAAAAAAAAGAAGAGACAAAAAAAGAGATAAAAAGAAAAGAAAAGAGAGAGAAATGTGGAGCCTAGTAGCCGGGAATCCCCACTGAAACAAATGAGGAAACTAGCGCGAAATGGTGAAGCGAATTATAATAAGGACGAATCCTAGTAGCCGGGAATCCCCATTGAGACACATGAGGAGACTCGCGTCAAACGGTGGAATCTGCAATAAAATTATGATAAGGATAAATCCTAGTCGCCGGGAATCCCTATTGAGACACATGAGGAGACTCGCGTCGAACGGTAAAATCCGCTACCAAAATAAATAGATGGGGGCTGTGTGCAGCTACCGAAAGTCGAAAGCCTGAAACTAATGTGTAGGCGCTAGAGTAACCCTCGAGTGTTGCTTAGAAAACCTGCATATCTCTATGTTTAGGGCCTTTTGCTCACACGTTTGCTCCTCCACTCCACAAAGAATTACCTCGGGTGAAATGCGTGAATTTAAGCTATGCATGAAAGACATGCGATATCCTCTTAACGGGCGCACCACCCCTTAGTCGTGCCTCGTGGCCCACACTGCATTTACGAATTATGGGCGTTGTCCCTATCCCATCCCCTATAGAGAGAGCTACCTTATATGTATTTATGTTATGCTTGCTGATGAATGCCTGCATGCTTGAATAAAGGAAATAATAATAATAAAAAATAAACTCAATTTTGGCCATTGTGGCCTACTTTCCCAGTTCTGGCTCGTGTAGCCCAATCTTGGCCCCCACGGCCTACTTCCCGTCTCTACGGCCTGCTAACCTCCCAACTTTGGCTTCTATAGCCCGCTTCCCCAATTGCAGCCTTCGCGGCCTACCTCTGCAACATCAACTCCGGCCCTCATGGCCCACTTTCTCGGGTTCAGATTTCACAACCGGTACTCCCGGTGCTTTGAAGAACATCAAATACTTTCACTCTGGTTCAGGCTTGTTGCCCAGCCAGAGAATAAACAGACCCCTTTCACTCTGGATCGGACCTTCCGTCCGACTAGAGAACAAAAAGATCCTTTCACTTTGGCTCGGACATGCCGTCCAGTCAGAGAACAAAAAGATTCTCTCCAATCTAGATCGGACCTTCCATCTGGCTAGAGAACTAAAAAGATTCTCTCCACTCTAGATCGGACCTTCCGTCCGGCTAGAGAAAAAAAAGATCCTCTCACTTTGGCTCGGACCTGCCGTCCAGTCGGAGAATAAAAAGATTCTTTCCACTCTAGATCGGATCTTCTGTCTGGCTGGAGAATAAAAAGATCCTTTCACTTTGGCTCGGACTTGCCGTCCAGTCAGAGAACAAAAAAGATTCTCTCCACTCTGGATCGGACCTTCCGTCCGACTAGAGAACAAAAAGATTCTCTCCACTCTAGATCGGACCTTCCGTCCAGCTAGAGAATAAAAAGATCCTTTCACTTTGGCTCGGACCTACCGTCCAGCTGAAGAACAAAAAGAATTCTCTCTACTCTGGTTCGGACCTTCTGTCCAGCCAAAGAATTAAAAGACCCTTCATACAGCTGGTACCCCTGACGCATTAAAGAACGAAACAACCTTTCACCCTGGCCCGAGCCTGCCATTCGGGTAAGGAATCATCCCCTTTTCCTTACGCTAACACTAGCCCGTGTCGGCGACTTGACCACCCCTCCATCCCTTCGGGGTCACGAACAATCCTTTTGATTTGGACCTCCCGTTCAGGTCGCTACATGAACCAACTCCTCTCTCCGTCCCTTCGGGTGACGAATACCCCTTTTGATTTGGACCCACCGTCCAGACCGTTAAAGGAATAAACCCTCCCCTCTGCCCTCGTGGCTCATTTTTCAATTATCGGCCCCTGAGCCGACAGCTTTAAATTATCGGCCCTTAGCCGACAGCTATGTCATCATCGACGTTTAGCCGACAGCTATCTCATTATCGGCGTCTGTGCCGATAGCTATCCAAAGTTGTTCAAAAAAAAAATAAAAAAAAAGAAGAGAAGGAAAAAAAAAGAAAAGAAGGAAAAAAAGAAGGGAAGAAGAAAAAGAAGGGAAAGAAAAGAAGAAGAAAAAAGAGAAGAAGAAGAGAAGAAGAAATAGAGAAGGGAAAAGAAGAGAAGAAAAAAAGAGAAGAAAAATAAGAAGAGAGAAAAATCATCATCAAAGCCTCTGAGGGATGTCGACTCGTCATGTCTCGCCGGAAATCAAAATATTTTCAGTCCCACCAACGCATAAGACCAGTGGCCCAGACCTTTCGTCTGGTTCATGAACAAAGAGACCCTTGCTTTGGCACTAACCCCATGCCAATGAACAAACCAGGTCAGCTCCCGGCACCTTGTCGGCACTGACGAAGAGACAAAGAGACCAACAAACCAGGTCGGCGCCCGGCACCCTGTCGGCACTGACGAAGAGACAAAGACACCAACAAACCAGTTCAGCTTCCGGCACCCTGTCGGCGCTGACGAAGAGACAAAGAGATCAACAAACCAGTTCAGCTTCTGGCACCCTATCGGCGCTGACGAAGAGACAAAGAGACAAACAAGCCAGGTCAGCTCCCGACACCCTGTCGGCGCTGGCAAAGAGACCAAGAGACAAACAAGCCAGGTCAGCTCCCGACACCCTGTCGGCACTGGTGAAGAGACAAAGAGACAAACAAGCCAGGTCAGCTCCCGACACCCTGTCGGCGCTGGCGAAGAGACCAAGAGACAAACAAGCCAGGTCAGCTCCCGACACCCTGTCGGCGCTGGCGAAGAGACAAAGAAACTAACAAACCATGTCAGTTCCCGACACCCCGTCGGCACTGATGAAGAGAAGAAGAGAAGAACAAACTACCTCAGCTCCCGACGCCCTGTCGGCACTGATGAAGAGAAGAAGAGACCAACATACCACGTTAGGTTCCCGACACCCTGTCGGCACTAATGAAGAGAAGAAGAGACAAGCAAACCACGTCGATCCCCGACTCCCCGTCGGCATCGATGAATAAACCAGTGGCCTGGACCTTTCGTCTGGTTCCATGAATAAAAGACCCTTGCTTTGGTACTCACCCCTTGTCAATGAATAGACCACCTCAATATTACAACTCCCAGTCCCACCGATGAATAAACCCTTGGCTTGGACTTTCTGTCCAAGTCGATGAATAGAAGAACACCTTTGCTTGGCTTGGACCTTCCGTCCAAGTCGATGAACAAAAGGAACCTCCTTGGTTGGCTCGGACCTTCCGTCCAAGTCGATGAACAAAAAGAACCTCCTTGCTTGGCTTGGCCCTTCCGTCTAAGTCGATGAACAAAAAGAATGCTTTTGCTTGGCTTGGACCTTCCGTCCAAGTTGATGAACAAAAGAGCGCCTTTGCTTGGCTCGGGCCTTCTGTCCAAGTCGATGAACAAAAAAAAAATCTCCTTGCTTGGCTCGGACCTTCCGTCCAAGTCGATGAATAAAAAGGACCTCCTTTGCTTGGCTCGGACCTTCCGTCCGAGTCCATGAACACAAAGAAACCCCTACTTACTTGGCTCGGACCTTCCATCCCAGTCCATGAACAAAAAAAAGAGAGAAGAGTGCATCCCCTTTGCTCGGCTCGAACCCTCCGTCCGAGTCGGTGAAAGAACAACTTTCCTAAACCCAGCATGAGTCAACGACTCCCCCTTGGGATTGGCCTCGTCTAAGTCATTTTGGGCCTTTTTCCTGAGATGACACATAGACCCTTCGTTCTTGCTTCGGTATTCACCCCATGCCGATGACTAAACCCCCACTCTGACATCTCAGTCCGCGTGCATATGCGGTGAAGCGATCCCCTCATCCCTTCGCTGAAGGAGTGAGCGCTTTCTCGTGAATTTGCACCGGACTAGCGTCCCACTGGCTCGGAAGAATAGACGTCATGTTGAAGAACTCTACACTCGCGGGCCCCACGCACTCATCCCTCGCTTCCGCCGCCCGCGAGTGGGGGGCATTTGTGGACGTCGAAAAAATATCAATGATGATCATACGGCATGCACATCTCGACACTCGAGAGTAAGCCGAAGATGAAAATGCCGAATAAACATTATACCTCGCCCGATCAAGACGAGGACTCACTCGGTGGTCAGCTAGCCGATGAGGGAGCCCCCCCCGGATGGAAGATACGGCAACAACTCTACAGCCAGCCATGCCGAAAGCTGAATCAGAGAAAAGTCGGGAACTCCGACACAGTCTCAGCTTGCATCGAAAGTCATGCAAAGTCTGGGACCGAGTCCCGGAGGGTGCGAATGAAAAATTATGGAAGCCATGCATCGCAACAGGACATTTCGGGAATGCCAACATTCACATAAATGGCCGTAGCTTCGAAGAGAATCCATTCGGTGCTTAAAACGGCACGGAAGGGCCTTAAAGTAGCGCGCCTTAAAACGGCGCGCCCCCTTGCTTAAACGGCGCGCTCACCTTTGATTCATGCCCCCCTTTACCTTGTTAAACCGGCGCGCCCATTTGCCCATTTCTAAAAGTCTTTTCTTCAAATATTTACCATGGCGTGCTCACGTTGAAAGCAAAAGGAATGCTATTCCGGCGCGGTTACTATTCCCCCACGCTGGATTAGGTGATGCGAACAAGCCGTTCTCTAAAGCGTTTCCCCGGTGCACAATCAACCCATCCCATCCGCCAGCCAATACCCTATTTTTGCATCAACCTGGTGCCTAGAGGGCATTCAATGCTCTGAAGCCCTGTCTCCATGGGCATTCAATGCTCTGGAGCCCTATCTCCACCTCCGTTCGACAACGCAGCTGCATTGACCACGAAGGCATGCATCCACGGTGGAGAAGCGGCAGCAGATCCTCTCGGCAGATCTATGAATATCCCATCCTCGGATGAATGACAGCGTACGGCACGAATCAGCATCATCCAGCACAACAACAACATTGTTGCGAACAAGGCAGAGGTGGCGGGAGTTTTCTCCCCCCACTGTCTGTTCCATATATACTCTATCTGCTCCATTGGAGAAAAGAGGTTGAAAAAGAAAAGAGAGAGAAGCTGGAACCCTCGCGGCGGTATGCAGTGAAGAGAAGAAGAAAAAAAAGAGGAGAAGGCCACCCGAAGAGAAGAAGCCCCTCGTCCCTGCGCCCGTGAGGTGAAGAAGAAGAGAGTAAGGTTGAGAGCGAGAGGTGAGCTGGGGGGGGAAGAGCTTGTGCTCTGTTCCCCCCGTCCATGTATCTCTTCCCCCTTTTTATCCCTCTATAATGTATTTCTCCTCCGTGGAGATGAAATTTCTTGGGCTTGAGCCGTTTTCCCCCCTTCGGTGGATGAATAAACAGAAAGCCCTTTTGGCAAACACGATCCTTTGTCTATCTTCTTCTTTCCCTACTTCACCTTCTACTCATCCAGGGCCCTCCGAAGCATGCTTCTCCATAGCGTGGCCTTCGAAGGAGTCTGTCAGGGGATGAACATTCATGGCCTCATGGCATACATTCGTCCCACTTCATGAAATCATGACCTGTAAGCTGCTGGAACTCTTGAAGGCTGGGCCTCGAGTCTCCACAGGCACTTATAGGTTAACGGAGGCCTCGCTCCGTGTTTTGAGGTTCGCCCCGGAGCAATCCGTTTGGCGTTCCTGTATTTTCTCTGGCAAGCCTCTGTCCGGGGGAGATGCTGCCCAAATGTTGCCAGAGGACGAACATGTAAGAACAGAGAATACGTAAGAACAGACAACAAACTCACCCCTGAACGAAACACTTGAATCCTCATGGTAATTCACCCTAACAAACAACTAAAACGCTTAAACTTGCTTTCCACAAGCTTAATCCATCCATAAGATGAATAAATCAATCAACTGGTTAACTTGCAGTTGAACGAAACAAGAAACAGAGCCAACAGAATAAAAGAAAACCCCATAGAAGCTTAACTCGGCGCGCCCTAATCCGGCGTGGGCTAATCCGGCGCGGTACCCCCCCGCGCCGGTTTAGCTTCACACTCAAAACTCCCTCCATTTTTCTGGCACTATAACAGGCGCGCTATACTGTTCATTGCCCTATTCCGGCGCGCCCCTGACCCCTCTTCCTTCTTGCCATATAACCGGCGTGCTATACTATTCATCACCCTATTCCGGCGCGCCCATGGCCCTTCTTCCTTCTTGCCATATAACCGGCGCGCCCCTCTTAATACACCTAATCCGGCGCGCCCCACCCCCCTTTGCTTCCTTAATACGGCGTGCCTTATAAAAGAGAACATCATTTAGCTAAATAGAAGAAAAGGGTTGGGACTAATGAATAAAATAAAAGAAGGAACCTAAACTAACGAATGGGAACGAAATAACATGAATCACGCCATAACCTTTCTATAATTAAATTTTGTTCCGGGGGTGCTGCCCCCGGAAACCCCCGCAAGGGGCGCTGCCCCCTTGACCCCCGCGACCTGACCGCGCAGATCGATCCGCGTGCGAGGGCACACGATGGCGAGTTCGGGCTCCACACTTAACAATTCACACCCCCGGACTGGATGCAAAGAGAATATCAATGATGCCTTGTGGTATCGGACGTCGACCTTGGAGCCTCCGACATGGTCATGATCCGAACACATCTCGGGCCAATAGTTCGTTAACTCGACCCGCTTCTCCCGGGATCTAATCCCGCAACCCCACATTAAACTTGTCGTGTCTACGGCAGACATTTGCATAGTTTTATCATCGTCTTTGATGCTTCAAACGTGGACTCGCGTCCGAACAATGAATGGTCCGACCGTGACCGACACGCACTTATACCTTGGAACCTTCGTTTCCCAAGACTATGCGTGAAGAGGAAAGTAATGGCGCCCCATGGCATCAGACGTGGTCCTCGGAAACCCCGATATGGCCATAGTCCGCAACCACCTCGGGCCAATAGATCATCAGCTTGACCCGTCTTCATCGGGATCTAATCCCGCACTCACATTGAACTTGCCATACCTACGACAGACATCCGTATGTCTTTGTCATCGTCTTCGGCGCTTCAAATGCGGACTCTCATCCGAACGACGAATGGTCCATTAGCGACCGACCTATATATCAGGATCTAATCCCGCGCTTGCATTAAACTTACCGTACTCACGGTAGACATTTGCATGGATTTGCTCCCGTCACCGTCTTGTTTTCTATACGGACCTTTGTCCGAACAGAAAAATGGTCCGTGTATGACCAACAAAATTTGGATGGAATGAGACAGCTCTCGCCTTCCCCAAACCCTACGTGTGGGATTATCAATAAGACCTTCGTGAGTCACATTTGGACCTCGGGTTCACCCCAACCATGGCCATCGCCTGACCCACATCCTAGGCCTATAGTCGGCTATCTCTGTACAAATCTTTGTTTCGGAATCTAGTCCCGGGACACTTTCCCGCTGCCCTTCGGCACCGAAAATATTAATGATGCCCACGCGAGCCTGACTTCGATCGCGGGGGGCCCACCGCAGTATGGTCGTAGCTTGGTCTTGCACCGGGCGAACAAACTTATCGGTTTCCGACCGCTCTAACCGGGATTCAACTGAATGCCTCCTATCCCTTTGAACAATAAACTTACCATACCCCGGCATACATATGCTCCAGTTTTCCCCATGATGATCACGATTCTCTAAAGCCAGACGCTCGTCCGAATATCAAAATGGTCCCTTGAGTGACCGACATATTTCGAATGCTTGTTTCCCTAGACATAGGGCTTTTCGACTAATTCGAGACCGCTATCAACTCATTTCTCTCGATATAGTTTCCTGGCCATGAGGCCCCTATTCCTGGCGATTAATCAAGGGTGTTCCCCTCTCCGAGGGGATGTAAGTGACGCCGTGACCTTTACGGCGCGGCGGGTTCCAGTCCCGACACGAACCACACAATTGTCTGATTAGTCAGATCGAGCACACAATAAATCGTCACTTTGTGACTGGCACGCCCACGCACTTAATAAATGCCAATAAACAAATAAACAATGATTTATTAAATAAAAAGTGCGTCCACAGGGGTCGGCGCGTGTAACGCGCTAGGGCTGGTGTGTTACATTCGCGTAACGCGCCAGGGCAGGCGCGTTACTTCCTGAGTCACCCCCAGGTGTGAGGGGCACGTAACGCGCTGGGCCAGGCGCGTTACATTCGTGTAACACGCTGGGGCAGGCACGTTACATCCTGATTCCACACTGGGGGTGTGAGGCGCGCGTAACGCGCTATGGCAGGCACGTTACATTTGCGTAACGCGCTGGGCCAGGCGCGTTACGCCCTGCGTTCCTCAGGTGTGTGACGGCCTGCGTTGGGCTGCCAGGTGTGTGTGACGGTCTCGCCTAGACCGTTATAGCTCTGTTACGGTCCAGGGGTGGACCGTCAGGCGCCTGGTTGCCCCGAGAGGGTTGCAACCCCGTTTTTTGTCCGATTGTGGTCACCGTGCGACGAGGCTGGTGTGTGGCGTGGTCCCCGTGCGTCGTCGGATGCGGGCGTCATTTTTCGTGACTTGAGAGTCTACTCCTTCAGTGACCCTCCACTAGTTGTAGCCTGCTTACACGCGTGTGGTCCCACCAGGGAGTGGTGGAGAGGCTACCCTGAGGACGGTTTTAGACTAGTTTCCGTCGGGCCCCTCGTCGTTAGCCAGAGTCCGGCTACGGGGGAAAACTGGTCAGAGGACCAGACCTAGGACGCATGGTCTGTGTGTGCACACGTGGTTGGGGGTGGTTGGACCCACGTCGATGGGCGTGACCCCAGCTAGTCACTTGTTTGTGGTTACTTATGCGGTGTTCGTGCCTTGGGTAGGCGCTACCACGTCAGGCAGTTCACCTGCGGTGCAGTGTAAGTCGTCAGGGGACGCTACCGGCTGTGCTTCTAGTGGGAGGTACTCATGTCGAGTACGGAGTGTCAGATTGTCAGCTCGTGTGTTTGGCCTTCGGGTTTGCCGGGTCGACCGTTGAGTTTCGGTTGTCTCACCGTGGCACGTGTGCCGGTTTGCGTGCCGTAGGACTTTTGTTTGATAGAGTACAGGGTTTTCCTTTCCGAGGTACTCTCCTACCGCTAGCGTAGTGGTTTCCCATTTTAGGAGGTAGGATTTGAGTGATCCCTATTGAGTCTTGTTCCAAGACTCATTCCCTGTGTGTTTTCACCGTGTTTCAGGTGAGGCGCCGCCCCAGGGGAGTGCGTCTGGGGTGCAGTGTGGTGCGGGTACCCAGAGGTAGTGCCAGAGGTCAGAGCCGGGGGATGCCCCGTGTAGCTGTACTTTCTTTTATTATCTCTGTACTACTAGTTGTGGACTACTGTTGTTATTTTATTGTTATCTTCTGGACCATGTATAATGTAAAATGCTAATTTATTTACTGCTTAATACTATAACTATTTAATTTTTGCAATTACTTGTGATACTTGTGTAGTTCCCACACCATCCTTCTAACCCATCCGAGTCTTCGGGCTCGTGGGTGGCAGTGCGAGTCTCGGGTTATCGGGCCTTCCCGGTAATCGGATTCTCGGGTCGTTACAACCACGATGGAATGTCCTTGGAAATAGGGCCGGAGGCGCTTAGCTGAGGTTACCAACACTAGAACGAGTTTCTTGGTTGCGGGGTACCTTCTTTCGTCTTCAAGGAGCACCTTGCTGACATAATATACAGGCTTCTATATGCCTCCATCATCTCGAACTAAGACCAAGCTTATTATAGAGGGAGTCACCGAGAGATAGAGGTATAATGCCTCTCTAGGGATTGGCTTCGATAGCATTGGAGGTGAAGCCAGGAATTCTTTTAGCTCGGCGAACGTCTTCTGACATTCATTATCCCAGGCGAAGGTGGCAGATGCCAACTTGGGCCCTCTTAGCAATTTGAAGAAGGGCAAGCATCGTTCCGCCGCTTGGGACATGAATCAGTTGAGTGCAGCAATTCATCCAGTCAAGCACTGGATGTCCGTCATGCAAGCGGGTGGCCGCATGTCCAGGATGACTTGGACCTTGTCGGGGTTGGGCTCGATCCCAGGCTGAGTCACTAAGAATCCTAGGAACTTCCCGGATCTAACCCCAAAGGCACACGTAGTTGGGTTGAGCTTCATGTTATACCATTGGAGAGTTTTGAAGGTCTCAGCCAGGTCGGCGAAATGGTCCTTGGCCTGGGGTGTCTTGACGAGCATATAATCAATATAGGCTTCGACGTTCCGCCCGATCTGGTCTTACAAAATGTGGTTGATCAGCCTCTGATACGTTGCTCCAGCATTTTTTAGCCCCAAAGGCATTCGGGTGTAGCAGTATACATTGAAGTCGGCGACGAAGGCGGTCTTCTCGATATCTTCGGGGTCCATCCGGATCTGATGGTAGCCGGAGTAGGCGTCCAGGAAGCTGAGAGGTTCATTACCAGAGGTTGAATCAACCAGTTGATCGATGCTCAGAAATGGGTAGCAGTCCTTCGGAGTGTCTTTGTTGAGGTTGGTGAAGTCTACGCACATCCGCCACTTGCCCGTAGCTTTTGGTACCAAGACGGCATTGACGAGCCACGTCGGGTAAAGGTCCGGATGAAAAAGCCCGATTTTCTTCCCCTTGTTGATCTACTCTTTAATGACCGCCTGTTTTTGTGGGGCATGCCTTCTTCTCCGCTGTTGGACGGGTCTCACCGAGGGTCGAGGTTGAGTTTATGCATTACTACCTCTTCGAGTATTTGGGGAGATCCTCATCAGACTATGCGAAGACTTGAAGGTACTCAGAAATGAAGTTTTTGTATTGCTCTTGTACATCGGATGGTAAATTTGCCCCAATTTTAACTTCGAGAGCCGGGTCATCTTTGAGAAAGATTGATAGCAGCTCCCCGCCAGGTTTCCCTTGTTGTACCCCTGTGGTTTTGATGATGCCAAACACTATGACTCATCTGTGTGTAATGTCATATGTGTTTATGTTGCATTGATTCATTGTGGTTTGATGATGCCAAACACTGTTGTATGTGATTTTGATAATGACAAGTGTTTAATGTCTTGTTCTACATGTGCATTTTCATGAGCTTGCTGTAAAGTGTGGTACATGACTATGGGAAGATAGTTAGATAGTGGAGAACTGATGACAGTAAGAAATCAGCAGATTGAGCTAAAGAAAGCAAGGATGAAGTTAGGCATGATCAACACATTCACATTGTTATACACAATAAGGTCGAGGCATACTCATGCTACTGCACTATAAGGTCGATGCATGTTCATGCATTGAGAAGAGTAAGGTCGGTGCATATATGTATTCCAATCTAGAACGTCAGTGCTTTTGCAGAAGAGTTGCATTGAAAGGTCGATGTATCTCCCATCGGCCTTGTACTAATAGGCCGATGCACATGTGCACTTTTGGTCTAGAAGGTCGATGCGATTGAAGAGGTCTTGCTCTATCAGGTCGATGCACTACATACATAACATGTGCGATCAGGTTGGTGCATATACATTCTCTTTGTCAGGTAAGGTCGGTGCAAATATATTCATTGTGTCATGTAAGGTCGGTGCACATTCACCCACTATGTCCTTAAGGTCGATGCACCTAGAACCGCATCAATGGGACAATGACAAGTAGAAGGCACAAGTCGATGCTTCAAGCCAAGCCTTGATATACCACTTGTCAGGAAGTCAAGCCTAAGAAACTGTCTCGGTTCATTGAAGCTTTGCCTTATGGCAGCTGAGTAGTTCCTGCAAATAAAGGTCGGTGCAGCAGTGTTGGTAATATCACTCAAGTTGAAGCATATCAACACATCAAAGCCAACAGGTCGATGCATTAAGATACTCGTGTGCTACATCTGTAAAGTGGTCGATGCACTTATGAGGTAGCTCGAGGCAGAAGAGCAAAGCTCCAACTAACAAGGTCTGAGCACTCAAGAGATAGGTCGATGTAGTTGTTGGGAACGGAACATTACAGATCAGCTAAGGTCTGAGCATTCTAAGGATAGGTCGATGCATATTACAATGCATAAGGTCAAGGCAGTAGAATAAATTAATGGACCCTAGTGGAAGTTAGTCTAACTCTCCATGTCAGAAGACTTCAAGACATCAGAAGCACCTGAAGTCAATAGAACTCAATTCAATGTCTTGGTCATTAGCAGCAGTAGCAAAAGAAGGTCGAAGCAGCACTGCCTTAAACCAGAAGGTCAGAGCATTAGAATAGTGACTAGATGCACTAAGACAAAAGCTCGATGCACTTGTATCAGCTGCGCTAGTGAGGTCAATGCTACAGGATTCAAAACCCTTAACTTAAGTCCAGATCCAATAAAGGAGTTTGACCCTGCAATCACCATAAGTGACACGTGATCCCAGGAATGGTGGGAAAGGTGGCACGTGGACCCCGGAAGCTTATGATTGGGCATGTGATCCAAGGCAAATAGTCTAGCAAAAGGATCTACCACGTGAAAAGCCTCTCACCTCTACCTAACACGTGGACTCTTGAATCAAACCATCTTCCAGAATTCCTTTGGCGGGAGTGTTCCCTCCACATGCCCTCGATGGAATCTTACGGGGACCACAAGAAATTGCGGCAATGGAAAGAGAATGGAATTAAATTATTTTATCCAAAAAGCATCTCCGAAAGCCCTATTTTTCATATAAATAGGAAGCATCCTTCTCTGAGCTATATAGCAGCGACAAAAGGGAACTGTTATAGAAGGCTGCCAAGAGAGGAGTGCTGCGAGGAGAAGAAGTAAAGAAAGAGAGCTACGGTGAAGAGAAGGGAGTTATTGTTATGACTGCCAATTGGGCACTCACCCAATTGAGTATAATTCGGACCCATGAACTCAACGAACTAGAAAATCTAGATAGATTATTGATGAACCCTTAGAAAATTCGTAACTTAACCTAGGGAGATCAGAATTAGGTAAAACCAAGGCCATAAATCTGAGTGGGATGTTAGCTATAACTTCTACATTGAGGTCAAGGCCAAATACTGCCTGGATGCTAGAGTTATACTTAAATTACCTCGGGCTACCAAAGGGTCACAATTGGAATGAGGGAGAATAAATGATAATATTGCAAAAGTCATAACTCGGACTAGGAATGAGGAAATTCGATGAAACTACTTCTCAAAGTTAGATCTCAAAGTCCTCTTGATTTCATCTAAAGACATCCCAATCCAAATCCCAACATAAGAGCATGCCTACTCACATTTATAACTAGGTAGATGAAGGGTCGTGACTGGAACATAGGGGAAATAACGTTAATATTGCGAAAATCATAACTCATGTTAAAGTTGATGAAATTCGCTGAAACCATGACCTAGAGTTAGATCCTGAAGTTCTCTTCATTTCATATGAAGACATCCCAACCTAATTCCCAACAGAAAAGCGCGACCTCTAGCACTTATGACCAGCAGTCGAAGGGTCACACCTGTTCAAACCCGAAGGGTTGCTTAGCATTAACTCTCCTTTAAGCCAGCGTCCTTGGGGGATGGACTGAGCCTTATGGGCCATGAGAAGAACCTTGGGTGACTTGAAAACTATATAATGTGGTGGGTTTCAAGGGTGGTAATGCTTTAGCAACAATTCGCATCAACCCTCTGCCATCTTCTACCTTTTTTGAGTAAGAAAGAAAGGTGAAGGACCATGGCCCTGCGAAGGAGGGCAGACCTACAGTACCTAAGGCAACGAGCAAGGTCTTGGGAGGATCTGGGGTGTGGATCTCATCCCCGGATCGAAAGGTGAAAGCTTAGGAGGATCTGGGGTGTGGATATCATCCCCAGATCAATCGGTTGAACATTCCAAAGGTAGGCACCTAACCTCAAATTTTAGTGGTCAATGATGCATTAGAATGATTTCAAATATATTTTCTACATTTTAAGGAGGGACTTAAGGGCATGTGGGGACCACCACCATGTTCATTTTTGGTTTTTGGTTTCACCAAGATTCGGGCTTCCATGAGTCTCCTCTGAGTTTCTAAGGTTAGTAAAGTCCCTGGGAAGGTCAGCCTTTGGGTAGGGTTAGTGCACCTTTGGAGTTGGCCAGTCAGGTCTGAGCACATGTAGGTAAGGTCAGTGCACATGAAGAACAAGTCAGTGCACATGTGTTAAAGTCCATGAGTAAGGTCTGAGCACATGTAGGTAAGGTCGGTGCACATGAAGAATAAGCCAGTGCACATGTGTTAAAGTCCATGAGTAGGTCTGAGCACATGTAGGTGTGGCCGGTGCACATGCACTGTAGCCTTTGGTCAGGTCTGAGCACATGTAAAGTAAGGTCGGTGCACATGCACTGTACCCTTTGGTCAGGTCTGAGCACATGTAGAGTATGGTCGGTGCACATGCACTGTAGCCTTTGGACAGGTCTGACCAGGTCCAAGATAAGGTCGGTACACATGCACTATAGACTTTGGTCAGGTCTGAGCACATGTAGTGTAAGGTCGGTGCACATGCACTGTAGCCTTTGGACAGGTCTGAGCAGGTCCAAGGTAAGGTCGGTGCATATGTGATGAAGCCCTTGTGATAGGTCCGAGCAGGCCATTGTAAGGTCAATGCACCTGTGGATCTGTCCAGATTTCCAAAAACTCAGAAAAGGAGAGATTTGAAAGGTCATTTTTTTTCAAAAAAATCTGAAAAATTAGAAAATGGTAGAATGCTAAGTTAGTAACCCACTGTAAAAATTTCATGTTCCTAGAAATTTTGTACTTGCAGTTATAAGTCATTTTCTATGCATGTGTGGTCTGGAAATAAAACATGTCCCCTTCATATAGTAACCTGATCATGCTCTGAGTATGTTTCGCCCACTTAAATCATTGGAAGCATACTTGTTATGATAAAGTATCATACTAGAATTTATAAAATGAGTATGAATGTGAATGCGAATACAATGTGAATGTTATGAATGGAAAATAGCAGCATTCTGTGAGGTTGGACTTCGGTCCCTTCTGCGGGACGACAATATGTAACGCCGCAGAAGTAAAAGATCCCAGGGGACAGCGATACATAATTCCCTGGTCAAAACCTATTGATTCGGCGGGTTCGTTCTGTGGGACGGTGATATGTAATGCCACAGAACCCGGGAGACGGCAATACGTTACGCCTCGTGCAGCAGGATTCTAGGTGGGAGTTTGCTCCCGGGTCTGCGCAGTACTCTTTCGTTCGTTGTGTGTGTGGACCTCCTGTGTTTGCGGTAGCTGTTTGGTTCCATGAATAAAAAAAATGTGAAAACTCATGAAAATGTGATAATGTGTAACTGCTCATTCACTGAGGTCTTGTTGCATGCATGGGTACTTTATATGTTAGTTAGAGAATATGTATTTTCCTCATATGAGTTACTTTAAGTAGATGATAATGAATGGATTATGCTATTATTAACATCTGAAATATGTATATAATTTGGTTATATAGATGCGAGTTAACCCCGATTTGTTTAGGCTGCCTACTGAGCGTCACACTCACCCCTTTGTGACACATTTTCAGGGGACATACAGAAGGAGGTTGAGGAGGAGGCTACTGTTGAGGAGTAGTGCTATATCATAGTTCGTCTGGGTATGCTGTGGATGAATGTCTCTTTTATATGTATGGTTATGGCGTGGTGAGCATATGAGGACTCATGTTTATTCTGGAACAATGGACATGTACCCTCTTTTGAAAATTATGAATGGTTGAGATGTTGTTTGCATTTCTTGTAATTGTGGTTTCTCTCTCTCTCATAGTCATGTATGCATGTTTATATATTGTGTTTCTGTGATACGTACGAAGTGATGTCTCGAGGTCTGATGGAAGAAAAGAAAAAAATTGCCCCTAAATTGGGACTCAGAACCCGAGGCGTTACACTTATCGAGTGAGTAGAAGAAAAGAATTGAGAGAAAGAAGAGAGAGTTCAGAGAAGGAGATCGTGAGAGGAAGAAGAAGAAGAGTGAAGCATCTGAGCAGTAAAAGAGTGTGCAGCCAGAGCTATTTCAGATCTGTGGCCTTTGGATCAAATCCAGACCACTGTGCTCATCGAGCTTCATTTGCTTTGTTCGTTTCTTTTCTATTATTCTTTTGTTTCCTTATTTTCTTCTGAATTTATCTTCAAGCTGTGAGGCAGCGACGATGATTGGTTCCTTAGATAGCAAGCTATGAGGCTCAGTAGCAAGGATTGATTCCCTGGGTTAGCAAAGCTGTAACGCTCAGTCGATAGCAAGCTGTGTTGCTCAGCGGTGTAAGCAAGCTGTGATGCTCAGCGGTTCAAGTTGTTTATCAGCAGAAAGCCTCACTCGGGTTTGAGTGGGGGATGGACGTAGGTCTGTGGTAGCAGACTGAACCATCTAAAATCTCTGTGAATCGTGGTTTATGTGACTGTCCAATTTCATATCTTATATCCCCCTTCACAGGCTGTCTGAGGATTTGCTATTTGAAGTTCTTCTGTGTGTTTTCAGTCCATATCCAACACCGCGTGCTTAGTAGACTATCAGGCTGGATGTGTGTGAGATCTATTGTTTCAGTTCATGGTTATGAAATCTGCTTAGTATCAGTCTAACATCTAAGTGTTCATCGTTACTTCTGTTTGAGGAAGTACTTTGGTAAATGTATTCTGCTCTTCTATCTCGAAATTAAGGAGTTAATCTGATTTTAGTTTGGTTTAAAGTCTAATTCCGCAAAAGTTTTTAAAGGGGATCCATTCACCCCCCCTTTGGATCTCAATCGTTCGTTTATCAGCTAGCACCTAAATCCAAACAATTAGTATCAGAGCAGGTCTCTGATTCATCAGATCCAACGATCTGTAGAGGATGCTGCTATTTTTGGTGCATAGTTGTCTTCAGCGTATTGCTTTGAAACTATTTGTTGATTGTCTCATGGATCATCCTCATGTATTCAACGGTATTAATTTCATTGCTTAGCTAGGCGGCCTATGTGTTTACATGAACTCCATTGATTCTAAACTATGGAGTCTTGTATCTAACGGCCCACATAAACTACCTCTAATAAGGACAGATTGAAGGATCGCGATAATGCTACTATTCTTAACATCTTAATAGCTACAATTAACATTGATTTGTTTCCTTTTGTACTCAGATGCACTTCTGGAAAAGAAATATTGGATAGAGTGACTGCTACTCATAGGAAGTAGGAAGAATAATGCCTGATAGCCAATCACAGTGATCACAACAGTGATCTAAATGAGACCTCATCTCAGGTAAGCTCTGGATCCGAACAACTTTCTTTTGATGAATTATTGAGCATGCATGAAGAACTTTCTGATAGATATGGGAAAATAAAAAATTAAAATTAAAAATTAAAAAAGAAACTTGAGCAAAACAATTCTAATTCTCTTTGTAGAAAGTGTTCACAGTTAGAAGAGTTAGATAAATTTTGTGAGTCTGATGTTCGAATGTATAAGGAACAAATTTGTCTGTTAAAAAATGAAAATCAAGAATTTCTAAACAAAATTTCTGAACTGTAAGATAAGCTGAAGTCAATTAATGATGATCAAATCTTAATAAATGAACTTGTTCAAAATGAAGAACAAATAAAAGAAAATGAAAAGTTGAAGCTGTTAAATAATGCTATGTCTGAGAGGCTTCTTATTTTAGAAAAGGGAAAGTCTGTCTGTGCGGATGAATATGAAAGGGTACAGAATTTGGAAAAGCAACTTGAAGACCACAAATCTGTAAATGAAGTCCAAAAAGTTCAAATTGCTGAATTTGAAGAAAAGGCCTCAAATTCTAAACTGATCATTGCAACTCTGGAAAATGAAATTAAGGACCTAAAAAATTCCTTGTCTAAATTTGTTGAAGGTCAAGATAACTTGGATAAGTTATTGGGAATGAAAGTAAATTTTCAGAAGGATGGGCTGGGCTACAATAATGTTAACAAGAAAGCTTTTAAAAATAAGCTAATGACATCATTTGTAAAAGCATCAAATATAGCCACCACATCTCAAGTGAAACTATCTAAAAATTAAAAAATGCAAGAACAAAAGAAGATTCAAAAATAGAATTATAAAACTCAGAAAAAGACTTTCCGCAAGTCTACCATGCATACCAAGAACTCTTATGCAAAACCCCATGCTACAAAACAAAACCATGTCTCATGTTTCTATTGTGGGAAGTATGGACATTTGATGCATGATTGCCTAATAATGAAAAATGATGAACAAAATGTTGGTAGAATACATGCTAGAAATTTTCATGCTAGGAAATGATGTGGGACAATATGCTCTGATACCAAATTTGATGCGGGACAATATGCTCTGATACCAAATTTGACGCGGAACGGGACTAAAAAAGGACTGGACCTACTATGAAGGCCAAGTGCGGCCAGCACTCACACGTGACAAGGCAAGCCGAGTGAACGACTTCCGTACTATTCCTCCGGGGAGAGGCGTCTCTCAACAAGAAACCCAAGTCCACGGCCGTCCCTATGAGGGAAGCGAGTGGATCAAAGCGGCAAAGGAGCCGACGCGCAACTATAGGAGTCCAGTCCGAGCTCGGTGCTCGACTGGGGCCACGGAATGGGAATACTCTCGCTCACGATCTCGCGGTGTTTAATGCTAGCTAGGATCCCTACTCTCTCACGCGGCATGCAATAATCACATACTAGTAAAGCAGAATGCCGAAGGGGGAGCGTCGCACGTACCTCCACGCCTAGGCGTGGGGAAGGAACCCCGGCCGAGACCGACAACCCCGATACACACAATGAAAGAAAAGTACAAGCCAGCAATGGTGCCCACTCCTCGCAGGGAGATAACAGGCTACAACAACTCCATTCGGGGTGGCCAATACACGGGCTGACGGGCGGCACTCGGTGGAGGGGTTGATCGCGAGGAAGGCCCGGACGCCGACCGGCAGAATCGCAGCAACGCGCGACTCGGCGAAAAGGGCTCTCACGGTCCGCTCCGGGGTCCGATTGGGGTGCCGTCAGCGACGGCGCGCAGTTAGGTCGCAGGAGGAAGCCTCGGCCAAAGGGCGCCCTCAGATTCCGATCGTGGAAGCCGTGGCCGCACCTGCAAGTGGGGACAAGAAAGCTGCCTCCAGAACCGCGCTGTCGAACGGGGAAAATGGTAACTCGCTGTTCTGGAAGGCGAAGGAGGCTCCGCTGGAGGGAGGACGCTGGGGATGCAGAGCAGCAGGTCCGGACCAAAGGGCTCGACCAGATCTGGTCGAGGTTGGACGCCGTGAACTCGGGAAGTCGCCGGGTCTTCTGGAGCCGGGTGGACTGGACAGATCCGCGCGACCTCACGGGAACGGGCGCCACGAACAGCTCGGGCGTCGGAAGGAGACGAGGTTGGCGGCGTTGGAAAGAGGACGACGAGAGGTACCAACCCTGAAGAAATCAGCTCCAAACTCGGCGTCGTGCGTCCTGTGGGATTTTCGCAAGGAGGAGGTTGGATCTGGGCGCGCAGAGATGGAGGCTCCTGCGCTAGCTCACGAGGAAATCCGCCACGGGTGGTGCCGACCTCGGATCGAGGCGAAACCAAGGCCCACGTGTCGCTGACTTGTAGACGTATCCACAGAAAAGGAGGGGGCCTCAGATTCGATCAGCACCGGACAGGGTCGCCGCTGCAACTCGGGGCTGAATCTGGAACTCACGAATTGAGCCGAAGACGACGTAGAAGAGGGAGGGAACCTCGGCGTCGCACCGAGGGGATGGGGCGTCGCACCCCGGGGTTGCTCCCGTCGCAGGAGCTGTGGTGGAGGAGAGGGTCGCCCTCTCCAAGTGGTGGATGCGCAAAAAGGCTCCTCAAGAAATTGTTTGATTGTTCATTAATTTGAAAAAGAGGAAAATACAAGGGTTATATACCCGGGGGGGGGAAACTAGGGTTTCAACCTAGCCACATGGGGGTGGGGGCGCAAATGGGAGGAGGGGTGGGCCCCAAATCCCTCCATTCAAGGGGGGTTGCGACCAGCCCTCCCTCCAATCAAGGAGGGTGCGCTCAAGTGAGGCAAGGGGGGGAGAGTGGAAAGGGGAAAGGGGGGGGCGCCCAAAAAGGAAGGCGGCTGCTACCTCCTCTACTTGGAGGAGGTGGGATGCGCCCAAAACCCTAACCCTAGGGGTGGGTGCGCAAATCCCCACATGGGCCAAGGAGGAGTGGAGCACAAGATGGCCCACTAACCCTTTGCCCTCTAAATAAGCCTACAAAGCATAAAAAAATGTCCAATTGGCCTACAAGGGCCCACAACTAGAAAGCAGTGTCCACGCAGGGACTAATCCAAGGCCCAACATGGCCTAAAGCATGAAAAAATAAATAGGGATAACTCTGCTAATCTGCTAGATGATCGCCGAGCCAAAGGGATGCCGGCATGCTCCGTGTGCTCCGTCGAGTGATGCGGCGTGTGTCCTCACCAGGAAACATCCTACTGTTCACAACAAGAAAATTCATTGCTATTGTTGTGGTAAGGTAGGCCATATTGTTGCTAAATGTTGGCATGCCCATGGAGGAAAATTTAATTCTAAATCTGTAAACTTCCCTGCAAATCAAAATACTTTTGGCAGAAATAAATCTCGTTTTAAAGAAAAATCACTTGCATGCTTTGAGTGGGGGAAGCCATGCCACAGAGCTGCAAATTGTTGGTTTGCTGGTCATAAGAGACAAAACTTTCATGTGAGAACCAGAAACACTCATTTTCATGCACATAATTCTCATGCTAATGCTCATATGCATAAGAAGATCACAAAACTTTACACCTCATGTCATTATTGTGGTAAGCATGGACACACTACTGCACACTGTTGGCATGATAAAGGAGAAAGAAAATTTCATTCTCATGATAAATATGTCGAATTCCCTGCAAATCATCATGTTTTTACAGAAAAAAATCCATTTCAAATGGCCAGCACAATGTGTGTTTTAGCTGTGGAACACCAGGCCACAGGGTAAATGAATGCTGGCTGAATGTTGATAGAAGAAATTCCTTTTCATGTTTTCACTGTGGAAAGCATGGCCATACAGTCAAGGATTGTTGGCATGCGAAAGAAAAGAAAATATTTCATAATAACAATTCTGGTTATTCACAGAATTCCAGAAAACACTCTTATCAGAATCCTGTGAAAAATCTAGGATATTGTCAATACTGTGGGAAATCTGGACATTCCATGAGTAATTGCTTTGTAACGAAGTTTGATGATTTTTATGTTTAAAAAATGTGGAGAGCACCCTTCAATGGTGCCACTAATATTTCAGGACCCAAGAATTCTTGGGTACCAAAATTCGCAAAATAAGAACATGTTTTGCAGGAGTGCCTTGGGGTTTGAGGAATAAAAAGGGGTTCAATAAACCAAGGCACCTGAGTTCGGTAAAACATCATTTCTATTTTTATAATCTTGTTTGTTGATTGCTATTTCTCTCTTAAAAGCTGCATTTCTGGACATATCTGATTCATGTGTTAAACATTTCACGCTGATGAATGATCAAGGAGGAATTGCAATTTTTGGGCTACATGAGTTTTCATGATTGCAAATATCATTTGCACTGTTATCAATAAGCTTCTCATTGCATATGTTAGTCTACTCATGCATAGACCTTCACATGTGCATATGCAATCTGCATAGGTCATAGATAGTTACAGAAAATTCATCTGCACACTCATTTGTAGATTGAAAATCTGAAGTGCAAATAGTTGATGCATGGATATGGTAATTACATTTGGTTGATACTTGTCATAATACATTCACTGAAAATTTGTTGCATATGTTTTTTCATCCGCATACATGTGTATTTGCCAAAATGACTTCAAAAATTTGCATTGCATATAGGACTGCACTGTATTCGTGATGCACCTTCATGCATGACTTTATGGTATAATAAATGATGATATGAATAAGGACATATTAAGCATGTCTGGAAGCTTTCACCATGCGAGAGGTGATCCTAGGATCTAAGTTCTCTGCCTGGTACCATAGGTCAAATTGCAGATACATAAATTCAGTCACTCATGAGCTTAGTTAAATAACCCCCTACATGGTCTTCATGTTATATATGATGGTTCAATGCATTTAGTTAGGGGGAGTCAATGCATATGCATACATGCTATTAATTGCATATCATTCATGCGTCAACAGGATTGATTGACATAAATGCACATACATAGGTGGAGTCCCTGCATTTCATAGTTTACTCATGTGCATTTGTTATCATGCATATACTGATTTCAGAATTGATTACATATCATTCATATTGAAAATACCAAAACGATTGATTGATTGCATGCACACTTTTAAGGGGAGTTCAGCATACTGGTATGAAGTCATCAATCTCCCTTCCATGTTCATTGCATATGTTGCACTCAGAATTTTGTCATTTCAATGCATGTAGATAGGGGGAGCTCATCACTCTAACATATACATCGATTGCCAGCTCATGCATGCATTTAGGGGGAGCTCATCACTCTGACATATACATCGATTGCTATCTCATGCATGCATTTAGGGGGAGCATAAATCATGACATTGAAATTGCATGACTGACATCTGCTTTATTCCTCATAATTCCATTACTGTCTATTCGGTCGACCAAATTGTTCACTTCGGTCAATCGATGCTATTTGATTCAGTCTGTGCCAATCTCTGGGCTATGATCCTTTTTGACTAATGTTCTATGCTACAACTAGTCAACCTCATTGTTTTCTCATCTGATTCTAGCTACAGTTCAGTTACCTTTATTGAACTTTGAGGGGTCATCTCTTTACTCAAGCTTCATCTGATTTTCGATCTCATCTATCATGAAATCTTTTGAGTTCATCACTCTTATGGCCTTCAAATCTGTTGTCTATTGCTCATTCATTTGTTGAGAAGGTGCTGGCTACTTTAAGTTCTCTTTGAGAATGTCATCTAATTTCTTCAAAATTCTCCTGTCTTGTCTGTTAATTCAGAAAAATTTCAATGTGTATACCTTGTTCATAAATTTGAAAACAATCTGGAAAAGGAATCTTCTATTATACAGAATTATGAATGTCTGAAATTTTCAACTGGTTTATGTTGCACTCCTACGATTTTGATGATGTCATACACTAGTCAATCGTGATAGTCTATCTTAATGCATATTTTATTTTTATATATATTCATTATTCATATACTGCACTCTCTAATCCTACTCTGAAAGTCCGTGCATACTTAGCTTTCATCTACAGTTGAGTCCATGCATAAACTGCATCTTTACTGAATAGAGTCTGTGCATGCAAGCATCAAGTCGGTGCAACCCTCGATTGAGGCACGCGACTAAGTCCGTGCATGTTGAAGTCCAGGCACAGCAAGTCTGTGCAACAATCGTTACTGCACGCAATCAAGTCGGTGCAGCTCTCGCACCGTGCACATAAAATTAGTGCACACTTCATTGCTAAGTATGTGCATTATCTCAGTGCATGCTTTTGTTAGTATTCATAACGTCGGTGCATGTGGTTTACTGGACATCTGCTAAGGCAGATCGGTGCAAGCTTTGGCTCACACAGGTCGGTGGATACTCTGCACGCACCTAGTCAGTGCATTCGTTGCCCGCACAGACATACAAGGTCGGTGCAAATGTCATTCTTGCTTGATCAACGTCGGTGCAATCTCTTGTCTTAGGCATGATCAAGTCAGTGCATTGTTCTAGTCCTGTGCAATAATGTCTGTGCATGATCGTGTTTCGCTTCATTTCAAGTCTGTGCATTCTTTGCTTCAGGGTACTTGAACTTCGTATTGTTTCTATCTCGGTGCATATCTATCTTAGCCGTGTTAGAGTCAGTGCATGTTTAGTCTTAACAGCACCCAGGTCAGTGCACGTGTGTTAGAAGATAAGTCAAAGTTAGTGCACATCACTCTTTGTGCTAAACATGGTCAGTGCATGTTAGTTAGAGTCCGTGCTATATGATGCGTAAAGTCTGTGCATTTCCTTAGTCTATGTTGCCCCAACTAAAATCCTCTTTTGGTTGGTAGGTTTGTCGCCTGATCTAGCATGTGTTCAGGGAAAGTTAAGGTAACAGGGTAAGGGCTCGTGATCCGAGGCAACGAACCAAAAAGAATGATCCTGACACGTGGAACCAAAAAGGGAATCAAACCTGTGAAAAGAAATGGGTGGGAATCGTGTTGGGCATGCGCTCTCATCTGGCTATAAAAGGAGGCTGAAGACAACAAGAGGCTGTTGCTGAAGATTTGAAAGAGAGAGAGCACCTGCAGCCACTGAGCGTAGAAGAATCTCCCTATTCGAGAGAAGAGCCTGAAGTGGTTGAGTGATCATTGTTGGGTTTTCGAGCTTGAAAGACTGCTTCTCTGGAAGCTAAATTTTTTGTTGTTTTGAGTGATTGTTTTCTTATCATCTTTTCACTTTCGAGTTGTATCACATATTTCTTCCTTACTGCTTTGTTACCCTCTAAGTGTGCTTAGAGGAAGGGAGATTGGTTCTCCAGTTGTGAGTGTAGGCTTTACGCTCGTGTGTTCCCTCTGGTTTATAGGAAGGGAGGTTGGTCCTCAGGTTCTGATCTTGCAGGGGCAAGTTCAGGTTCTGATCCTGTAGGTCGCAGGATCAGTGTTGAGGGATTTGTTCCCTTGTTGCAAGCTGTGGGACAGCGGATGTCTACACACTGAGTCTGATGTGCTTTACATTGCTTAGTGCAAGGAAGCCTTACTCTAGTGGAGTAAGGGGGGGACGTACATTGCTGACCGCAATTGAACCACCTTAAAAATCTTATGTCCCCTTGGTGTGGTTTGATCTCGTCTACTATTCTATTTTCAGCTCGCCAGGTGTTTGTTCTTTGCACTAGTTTTGTCTCAGTCTCACTGAGATTTTGCCTCTCTTGTTGCTTAGTGGCTAATATTGAGAAGGTTCCTTAGTGCGTTTTGTATCACATTGTCGATCTTCGAATTGGATTGAATTTGGGGGTGACCTATTCATTCCTCCCCTTCTAACTCACCCTTTGTACGTTCTATCAATTGGTATCAGAGCCAGGTTACCCATCATGTGGTCCAATGGCAAGGGTAATCCTGGATCTAGCGGTCCTCGAAGCTTCATGGCTGAGGGACAGTCCATAAGTCGCACTCCTTTCATTGATGGTACTAACTATTTCTACTGGAAAAATAGGATGGAGGTGTTTATGAGAGCCCAGAGCCACAAGCTCTGGAGAGTGATCACCGTAGGGCCTTATGAGCTTCAATCGAATGAAGATGCGTGGACGGATGATCACGTTAAACTTTCAACCATCAACTGTTCGGCTCTGAACATCATATAGTGCACGGTTCATCCTAATGAATAAGCTCAGATTTCAGCCTGCAAGACTGCCAAGAAGATGTGGGATGAATTGGAGCTGATCTACAAAGGTACATCCTAAGTGAAGGCCACTAAGGTAAACATGCTTACCTCAGAATATGAATTATTTAAAATGAAATCTGAGGAGACGATCACTGAGATGTATGCCCGGTTGTCATTGATTACTAATAGTCCTAATGGGCTTGGGAAATCAATTTCAAAGGGGGACATTGTCAGGAAAATTCTTAGGTCGCTATCCCCCGCTTGGCACACTAAGGCCATAGTGATAGAAGAGTCTAGGGACCTGTCGAAAATGACAGTCACTGAACTGATAGGATCCCTAATGACCTACGAAATGAACTTCAAAAGGAATGGTGAAGGAAGTGAGAAGAAGGGCAAGAACATTGCCCTCAAGGTGTCCAGCAGTAAAGCTAGCAGCAGCAGTGGGGAGTTTGACGGCTTGTCAGACCTTGATCAAGAGGAGTAGGCTATGCTCACTCGTTAGTTTCAAAAGTTTTTGAGAACGAAGGGAAAAACTTTTAGAAGGAAAGGGTCATATCCCTCTAGTAAGAAGTTTGATTTTAACAGTGATAAAAATAGGAGCACTAAGAAGATTACATGTTATCACTACAGGAAGACAGGACATATAAAAGGTGAATGTCCTGATCTCCAGAAGAAGGCCTCCAAGGTGCAGAAGAAGAAACATCAAGCTATGATCTGCACGTGGAGTGATGAGGAGGAAGACCCAGAGGCTAGTGTTGACACCCGTTTTTAGCCCGCAAGTTGCGTCATTTCTCTTGTTCATCATTTTTGATGTCCCGAATTATCCATTATTTTGAAGCGTTTCTTGGATGGATTTCCAGCCCATTTCATTGTTTCATTCCCGTTGAGCCGTAGAGATCATTATTTCTTAGAGCCCTGGAGCCCATTCTATCACTTTTCAGCTTTCCAAGGCGACTTACGGCCCATTTAGGTCGACTTCCCTCAAGCATTCTCACCCCATTTTCACTCTCTTTTGATCATATTTTCATCTTGCTCTCTTCATAAAAGTTATTTATTTTTCAGTTATCTACAATTTCTTCTTCTACCACTTTTTCTAGTTCTACACCGGTTTCAAGATATTCTCAGATTTCTAAAGTCGCGCGAGCTTGGCAGCCAAACCTTGATAAATGGTCAACTGTTGACCGTTACTGTTCATATGGTCCAATGTGGACCGCTTAACATGATAAACGGTCAACAGTTGACCATGTGAACAGTAACGTTTTTAATTTGTTTTAATTTTTATTTTATTTTTATTAATTTTGAAATGTAAATAAACAGTCTTCTTAAGACCGCTTATGTCAAAAAATGGTATGTGGATGACCGTTTATTCATTTTTGTGCCAAAAGTCTCCCGATCGCCCCCTGGTTCGTTGGGTGGTCTACCCCTAGACCGTCCCATTCATTGAACGGTCTATCGTGCGACTATTCATATAACAAAGAGTTCAAAAGTTCCTGAACTCTGTTTTCTTCACCGCTAGACTCTAAGGTTGAATTCTGTTCGCCGGGGTCACCTTTCTAAGGCTCTATCTCTCGAATATTCCATCAAATCACTTCCCGTTTATTTCTGCCTCTTGCCACCACTATTATCTCGAGTTCAAGCCATATAACTCGAAATTTAGTGGAATATATTCGCGGGAATCTTGGCCGCAATATCAGATTTTATGCATTTTTGTGTCACACAAACTCTTCCAGATTTGGCTCCGGGGCCACCTTCCAAGGACTCTATCTTCCATATCCTTCCACAAAAAAGAGTGCCATTTGTTCCTAGCTCTTCTCCTATCTATTATCTCGAGATTGATCCATATATCTCGAGATTTGGTGGACTCTATCTCCTACAATCTCGATGGAAACTTCTGGGTTTCAATAGATTTCTATATAAACCTGCCAGTTTACCTACGCGATAGGGGGCTCTTCTTCGACTCGGGGCGAAGCCATGCCGGATTGTTGACTCACACCTTCGACCCCACTATGAAGAGGTAAGTATCAGCTTTAATTTTCATCTCTTTGGGCTCAGTTTCATTGCTCCAATCCTTAGTTCTCATATCCTACTTTTCACAAATCACCACAATTTTTACACTTAGTTTTTGCACTATTTTCGGCACGTTCATGCATTTTTCTCCCTTTTACACAAAGTTTTTCTCCCTCTTCTTTCCACCAAATTTCATGATTTCAAATCGTATGCATGCACAACACTCCCACCTTTTATTTGCACCAATTCATAGGGGTTAAAAACCCTCCCCCAGTGCGTTCTCCCCCTTTCTTTCATGCTACTTCATTATTTTGGGACATATTCTACACTCATGTTTCTAATGAGTTTTCTCTTATGTTTGTGGCTTTGTTTTGCAGGAGACTATTGATAGAACGTGAGGCCCTTGCCTTCCGGCAGGCTAGGAGGTGAGGAGGTGCACCCACATCGGTTCCCCGCGTCCCATTTCAAGCGCGATCACACATTGTAGCGGCTTCCCGTTAGGCCGCGTCTTTCTCCATATTTTCCATGGTACACGGTGCCATCTTCATCCTTTCTTCATCCTTTTGGTGCTGTAAGTCCTTGGTGGCGATCACGGTTAGTTCTCTATTCTTCGTCACCCCGTTTTCGTTTCATGCAATTTCATGTTTATATGCATGCTTATATTGTTTAGTTCAGGGCGGGGTAGATTACATTTACATCCTACAGCTAGACTCTTCAGAGGAAGACGAAGAAGGAATATGCCTCATGGCAAAAAGCGATGAAGAGGTAACAAATATTTTTGAGAACTTTACAATTGATGATTGGGAAGATTCCTATGCCGAATTGCTAGCTAAGTTTAATGCTTTAAGTAAAGAGCATAGGATGGTAAAGAGAAAACTGAATGCTGTCACTGAAGAACAGATCCAAACTAACGAAGAAAATAAAAAGGCCAAGGAAGAATTAGAAGAATTGAATACTCTCAGAAAAAAAAATGATGAACTTAATCAAAACTTCAAGAGAGTCGGAGTGAAAACAACTTAATGATTGAGAAAAATGAAGCTATTAAGAAAGTGAATTCTGAACTCCTGAAGAACTGTGAAACACTGCAGAGAGAGCTGGAAGATAAACAAAAAACCCTAGAAAAAATTGTTCAAGGAAATTCGAACTTAGATACTATGTTGGCCGCTAGGGTTAATTTCAATAAGGAAGGATTGGGCTACAATCCGGCACAGAAAAGACCCTTTGAATTCAAAACTATAACATTCTATCCAAAAAAGGGAAAAGAGAAAATGGACACACCATCAAGCTCTAGTCATGTTCAAAGTGTCCAGCAAACTGGGAATAAGTCAACAAAACATGACCAACAACACTCTAAAGCTGTTAAGAACTTAACTAGACAAGCTCCCATGCTCGTCAATCAGAACAAGAGTGTTAACAGAACTAGGCAAATGACCAACAACAGAAATTCATATTCTAATAAAAACATGGGTCAGTATAGAAGATACTGGGGAAATCATGCTCATCCTCAGAGATTCTTTAATGAGTATACTTTTCTTAGACAGTCTGGGTACAATAGATACCCGAGGAATGAACAGTCCACCAACAAGAACAGGTTCAACATCAATAAATCAATTGGACAGAACTTGAGTCATAACTTCAACAAAACTGCAAATAGAGTGCAAACGAAAAATACCATGAGACAGATTCCAAAGTGCTTGCTTAGAGAGTTGAATAATGTTTTTACACCCAATCTATCTTGGGTTCCAAACCACTTTGCTTAATTTGCTCCTTGTAGGTTAGTCTAGCAGTCGAGAACAACAAGTGGTATCTAGATAGCAGCTGCTCAAGGCACATGATAGGTGACCGATCCAAATTCAGCAAACTGGAAATGAAGGCAGGGGGACTGGTCAAATTTGGAGGGAAGAACAGAGGTAAAATAGTTGGCATTGGAACAATTGGTAAGTCTCTCACTACCTCTATTGAAAAAGTTCTCCTTGTGGAAGGTCTTTAACACAACTTGATCAGTATTAGTCAGCTATGTGACAAGGGTCACAATGTTGTGTTTGATAATGATTCATGCAAAATTCTGGAAATAAATTCTGATAATGTGAAGTTTGTAGCCAATAGGATCAATTAATAATGTCTACATTGTGGACCTAGATGATAAATCTGAGTTAAATCTTTGTTTGTATGCTGATTTTGAAAATAATTCTTTTACTTGGCACAGACATTTAGGTCATGCTAGCTTCTCATCTTCGAATAAGTTGGTTAAACATGATTTAGTTAGAGGATTGCCAAAAATCAAATAATGTTCTATTTTAAGACCATGTAATGCCTGTGCTCTAGGCAAACATACCCGAAAATCATTCAAACTCAGATCTGAGTCTCTGTCATCCAGATCAATGGAGCTTTTGCATATGGACCTTTTTGGTCCAACCAGGACTCACAGCCTGAATGGTAAAAGATTCGGATTTGTTATTGTAGATGATTTTACTAGATATTCTTGGTTATTTTTCTTAGCAAATAAAAATGATGCTTTTCAGAAGTTTGTATAAAGTCAGACAAGAAGGAATTCACAGAACTTCCATGATTCAGTCTGACCATGGAGGAGAATTTAAAAATGCTACATTCTCTGAATTTTGTAATAAAGAGGGACTGACTCACAGATTTTCTTCTTCTAGGACTCCAGAGCAGAACAGTATAGTGGAGAGAAGAAACTGCACAATCATTGAGATGGCCAGAACCATGCTGATGGATAGTTAGCTACCTATAAGATTTTGGGCAGAGGCAGCCAACACCGCTTGCTACACCATCAATAGAGCCTTGGTAAGACCCATCCATAAGAAAACACCCTATGAACTGATGTCTCATACTTCAAAATTTTTGGCTCAAAATGTTTCATCCACAACAACAATAAAAGAGACCTAGACAAATTTGATGCTAGGAGTACTCCAGGAATATTTCTAGGATACTCTAAAACAACTAGGGCTTATAGGGTTTTCAACTGCACAGATAAAACTGTAGAAGAGACACCTCATGTCATATTTGATGAATCAAATAATCTCACTAACTTAGACAATGATGACATGTGTTCAAAAGAAGATGGATAATTCTTAGAGGACAAGGAGGATAAAGAAGCTGAACCACCTGAAGTATCAAGTACTTCCAACCAAGTAAGTTCAGCTGGAGCAAGTGAGTCCTCAATAAATCTGAAATTTTTGAAAGATCACCCAGTAGATAACATCATAGGCATCCTTGAAGATCCTCTTAGAACAAGGTCTCACTTTAGAAATGTTCATAATCAAGACCTAGTTGCTTTGGTTTCTCAGATTGAACCCAAATCAGTAGAAGAAGCTTTAAATGAACTATCATGGGTTAATGCTATGTGTGAGGAGTTAGGTCAATTTGAAAGAAATAATGTCTGGGAGCTAGTTCCAAGACTTGAAAATACAAATGTCATAGGAACTAAATGGATTTTTAAGAATAAAATGAATGAGGATGGAATTATTTCTAGAAATAAAGCCAGACTAGTAGCCAAGGGCTATTGTCAGGAATTTGGTGTTGATTTCGATGAATCCTATGCACATGTTGCTAGGAGGGAAGTAATTAGGATTTTATTAGCTTTCGCTTGTTCTAAAAACATAAAAGTCCAACAAATGGATGTCAAAAGTGCATTTTTAAATGGAGTTATCAAAGAAGAAGTTTTTGTTGAACAACCTCTCGGATTTCAATTTTCTCCTCAACCTAACCAAGTTTTCAGGTTGAATAAAGCCCTATATGGTCTCAAGCAGGCTCCTCGAGCCTGGTATGAAAGGCTGACAGAATTTCTAATCAGCAAGGGCTACCACAGAGGTAAGGTGGATCAAACCTTATTTACCAAGAGTTTGAATAAAGACCTCATCATAGTTCAGGTATATGTAGATGACATTGTCTTTGGTTCAACAAATACTGAACTATGCAATGAGTTTACTCAATTGATGTCTGCTGAGTTTGAGATGAGTTTGGTAGTTGAATTAAAGTATGTCCTTGGCTTGTAGGTACAGTAGCTGGAGGATGGATGCTTCATCAACCAGACCAAATATACATTGGACATTCTCAAGAGGTTTGGCATGATCAATCTGAAGCACAACACAACACCAATGGGTACCAATACTTCATTGGATGCAGACGAATCAGGTAAAGAAGTTGATGCAAAGCTATACCGAGGTATGATTGGATCTTTGCTCTACTTAACTGTCTCGAGACCTGATATACAATTCAGTGTAGGAATGTGTGCTAGGTACCAATCTAGACCCACTAAATTACACTTAGCAGCTGTAAAAAGAATTTTTAGATACTTATCTGCTACACACACCCTAGGCTTATGGTTTCCTGCATCACACACTTTAGATCTTGTTGCATATATAGATGCTGACTATGCCGGGTGTAAGTTAGATAGAAAAAGCACTAGTAGACATTGTGAATTTCTAGGTGGGTGTTTAGTCTCTTGGGGTTCCAAGAAGCAACATTCTGTGGCCCTCTCTACTGTAGAGGCTGAGTACATAGCTGCAGGGAGTTGTTGTACACAAGTTATTTGGATCAAACACTAACTTTAGGACTATCAAGTAGACCTGGGGTGTACACCTATTTACTGTGATAATACTAGTGCCATCAATCTAGCCAAGAATCTTGTATTGCATTCTCGAACCAAACACATAGAAATAAGACATCATTTTATTAGAGATGAGGTTTCCCAAGGAACATTTGAATTAATCCATGTAGGCACTGCAAACCAAATAGCTGACATCTTCACTAAGCCACTGGATAATGAAAAATTCACTTCCTTGAGAAGAGAGTTAGGCATTTTAAAATCTTAGCTTCATGAATAAAATGCCCTCATGATTTTCACTTACACTTACACTCTCTTGAATCAAATGCTTTGCTTCCATGAATAAAATTTGTTTTCCCTATGTTCTTAATCACTCAGCATTAGTATGTCTGCATATCATGTCATAGTGTGAGGGGGAGCTCTATCTATTCGCTGGCTGTTAAGCTGAGGGGTCTATGTAATTACATTTTCTGCATGAGTTACTCTTGAATAACAATTCATTAAGTAAGGGGGAGTTGTTTCTGTGTGGTTGATTGATTCAGAAGCATGTGAGAGATATATGTTGATGACATATATGTTTCAAACACTTCATATTAAAAAAAAATATCAAGGGATAAAAACAAAACAAAAATTTATATGCTCAGAGCAATGGTCTTATCACTAAGAAACTGAGTGTTTCATCAAAGAGAAATAAAAACTTTCCTCAGCCATGAGGTGTCAGATTATCTCTGTTAAGAAGGGAAAATTTTGATAATGACAGAGCAATGGTAATAAAGTGGTGAGTAACTGGGGAGTCTGGCCTCTGATCAAGGTGTCTCCTCACGTAAAAAGCCACAATTACTAACTCTGTTCTCTAAAAAGAGAGGTAATACGATTTTCACATTGAGTAACTGGGGAGTCCGGCCTCTGATCAAGGTGTCTCCTTAATGTCAAAGATGTGATTTACCAATTTACTCAGTGGTCTATATACTGCTTCTTAAAGAAATATATGGATTACTAAAATCCCTCT
Source organism: Amorphophallus konjac (assembly GCA_022559845.1). NCBI lineage: Eukaryota > Viridiplantae > Streptophyta > Magnoliopsida > Alismatales > Araceae > Amorphophallus > Amorphophallus konjac. The sequence continues at coordinate 244,237,220 of CM040120.1, forward strand.
TGTTGTGTGAGTTTATGGATTGTTTGTCCTCAATACTTCAAGTACCTGTTTCTGAGGATCAGTCCCTTGCAGTCTATCTAGTATAGTTTTGATCGGTTCTTTCTTGGCATATCTGTTCACTCTTGATTCCTCATCATATTCTCTGTACGCAGATAACCTTCAATTCTCCTTCTAAGTCTTCCTGGATTACTTGATTTGAAGAATCAACACTTACTTTAGTGCCCTACTTATTTGTTTTAAGACATGCTCATGGGTCATTCTCACTGTGACAATACTGCATTTGACTCTCACTTAACCGTCAGCTGCATATCTCTTTCATCTCCTTTTTGATGATGTCAAAGGGGGAGAGTTCAAGTGGAGGAGAGATAGTTTGAGAGCGGTCAAGGGGAGGAGAGTCTGGTTGGGGAAAGTGTTTTGCATTGTTTCATAGTGTTGATTCATAGTGTTGCCATCATCAAAAAGGGAGAGACTATTGCACTCCTACGGTTTTGATGATGTCATACAATATAAGTCAATCATGATAGTCTATATAAATGCATATTTTGTTTATATATATATTCATTCTGCATATACTGCACTCCCCAATCCTACTCTAAAAGTCCGTACATACTTAGCTTTCATCTGCAGTTGAGTCCATGCATAAACTGCATCTTTAATGAATAGAGTCTGTGCAAGCAAGCATCAAGTCGGTTCGACCCTCGATTGAGGCACGCGACTAAGTCCGTGCATGTTGAAGTCCAGGCACAGTAAGTCTGTGCAACAATCGTTACTGCACGCAATCAAGTCGGTGCAGCTCTCGCACCGTGCACATAAAATTAGTGCACACTTCATTGCTAAGTATGTGCATTATCTCAGTGTATGCTTTTGTTAGTATTCATAAGGTCGGTGCATGTGGTTTACTGGACGTCTGCTAAGGCAGATCGGTGCAAGCTTTGGCTCGCACAGGTCGGTCGATACTTTGCACGCACCTAGTTAGTGCATTCGTTGCCCGCACACACATACAAGGTCGGTGCAAATGTCATTCTAGCTTGATCAATGTCGGTGCAATCTCATATCTTAGGCATGATCAAGTCAGTGCATTGTTCTAGTCCTTTGCAATAATGTCTGTGCATGATCGTGTTTCGCTTCATTTCAAGTCTGTGCATTCTTTGCTTCAGGGTACTTGAACTTCGTATTGTTTCTATCTCGGTGCATATCTATCTCAACCGTGTTAGAGTCAGTGCATGTTCAGTCTTAAAAACACCCAGGTCGGTGCACATATGTTAGAAGATAAGTTAAAGTCAGTGCACATCACTCTTTGTGCTAAACAGGGTCAGTGCATGTCAGTTAGAGTCTATTCTATATGATACGTAAAGTCTGTGCATATCCTTAGTCTATGTTGCCCAAACTAAAATCCTCTTTTGGTTGGCAGGTTTGTTGCCTGATCGAGCATGTGTTCGGGGAAAGTTAAGGTACCAGGTTAAGGGCTCGTGATCCGAGGCAACGAACCAAAAAGAATGATCCTGACACGTGCAACCAAAAAGGGAATCAGACCTGTGAAAATAAATGGGCGGGAAACGTGTTGGGCACGCGCTCTCATCTAGCTATAAAAGGAGGCTGAAGACAACAAGAGGCTGATGCTGAAGATTTGAAAGACAGAGAGCACCTGCAGCCATTGAGTGTAGAAGAATCTCCCTATTTGAGAGAAGAGCCTGAAGTGGTTGAGTGATCATTGTTGGGTTTTCGAGCTTGAAAGACTGCTTCTCTAGAAGCTATATTTTTCGTTGTTTTGAGTGACTATTTTCTTATCATCTTTTCGCTTTCGAGTTGTATCACATATTTCTTCCTTACTGCTTTGTTACCCTCTAAGTGTGCGTAGAGGAAGGGAGATTGGTTCTCCAGTTGCGAGTGTATGCTTTACACTCGTGTGTTCCCTCTAGTTTAGAGGAAGGGAGGTTGGTCCTCCGGTTCTGATCTTGCAGGGGCAAGTTCAGGTTCAGATCCTGTAGGTCGCAAAATCATTGTTGAGGGATTTATTCTCTTGTGGCAAGTTGTGCGACAGTGGATGTCTGTAGATTGAGTCTGATGTGCTTTACATTGCTGACCGTAATCGAACCACCTTAAAAATATTCTGTCCCCTTGGTGTGGTTTGATCTCGTCTGCTATTCTATTTTCATTTTGCCATGTGTTTGTTCTTTGCACTAGTTTTGTCTCTGTCTCACAAGATTTTGCCTCTCTTGTTGCTTCGTGGCTAATATTGAGAAGGTTCCCTACTATGTTTTGTATCACGTTGTCGATCTTCGAATTAGATTGAATTTGGGGGTGACCTATTCATCCCCCCCCCCGCTTCTAGCTCACCCTTCATGTGTTCTATCAGTTTAAGTTTCATGTATTTCTTGAGTTTGGATATGAACATCGTGAAAATATCTAAGTCAATCCTTTAATAAACATTAATCGGTTGATTCATGTTATATAATGTAAAACCTTCTGAAATCTAAAAACTTTAAAATCATATCTGTCTTTAGTTGAGATACATAAAGTGAGTATTGTTTTTAAACATCTGTGAATTTGTAAATTGTCTAAGGGTAAATTGAGTCAGAGCAATGACTTTGGTCACCGAGAAACCATGTCTAAAAATAGACTGTGTCCTGAAGTGCCATAGTTATCTATGCTGAAAAATTATTGCAAAATCAATGAAAATGATGGCAGAGAAATGACATGATGTGTGGTGAGTAACTGGGTCACATCACCTAAGACATGTTGTGCCTGACGTTAAAAGCTATACTACTGTTATCTCTATTCAATTTAAAGCATGACAGTTAGTCATTCCAAGTGCTTAGGGATACTGGCGTCTAAACAACGTGTATCCTCTAGTTACAAGGGTGTACTAAACTCAATTGCTCCTGAAATTTGAATATGAAAATTGTAGTTAAATAAAAGAAAAATCTAGAAAATGGTTGCAAAAGAAAAAATTGTGTAATCCTGGACAAAATCAGATGTATTCATGGATGTTTAACCTCAATACTATTTCTTGTAATTCATGAAGGAGTCATTGAAAGTTAAATGAGTAAGATGGAAGGAGGTTAAACAAGAATGTCATATGAGGGCTTGGTTTATTTTAATTAAAATTTGATTTCATATATGAGTATAGAAATCTCTAAGGACATACTCTGTATACATCATATTTAAACCATGCTTTTCAATAAAGATTCATTCATAAGCCCTTATAATGAAAGACTCTGAAACATTTTTATTCTTAAATTTATGAAATTGGTATCTCATTGAAGACCTTCTTGAATTATTTAATCATTTAGAACTTCAGCCAAAAATCCTATGTTCAGTTTCTATCTCTACTGAAACTATTGAATTGAGATTACTAATGTCATCTCCTTCTACTTCAATATCAGATTCTGCTCACTGTTCTTGATGTAATTTGTCATGATCTGAACTCATCTATGATTGTTCCTGTGATTTTGCTGATCCTATCATTGAACTTGTGTATGTTTAACTTTGTATGTCTGATGATTTACTTCCATTCCAATCCCTCTGTACTGTCAAAGGGGGAGATTGCTTCATCAGCATCTTATCAGTCAGCATGATCTGCTTAGACTTGATTGTCATACCTGATACTCACTATTTTTACCCCTATCCTCACTTCAATTCCCCTCTATCGGATTAGTCCTAGGGGAAAATCACCTCTCATTTTCAGGGGGACTAGGGTTACATGATTTACATTGTCTGGGTTTTTCGGTTCATTTGGAAAGGGGGAGAATATTTTTTATCTCAATCATATCAATGCATGCTTTGCATTTATCTCCGCTGATTTTATCAAACTATTACTTGCTTTTTGATGAAGTCAATGGGGGAGAATAGTTTGAGATATGAGTCAGCATGTTGTTTTATGACTCATAGTGTTGTCATCATCAAAAGGTGGAGATTGTTGTACCATGTGGTTTTGATGATGCCAAACACTATGACTCATCTGTGTGTAATGTCATATGTGTTTATGTTGCATTGATTCATTGTGGTTTGATGATGTCAAACATTGTTGTCTGTGGTTTTGATAATGACAAGGTTTTGATAATGACAAGTGTTTAATGTATTGTTCTACAAGTGCATTTTCATGAGCTTGCTGTAAAGTGTGGTACAAGACAGTGGGAAGATAGACAGACAGTGGAGAACTGATGACAGTAAGAAATCAGCAAATTGAGCTAAAGAAAGCAAGGATGAAGTCAGGCATGATCAACACATTCACATTGTTATACACAATAAGGTCGATGCATACTCATGCTACTACACTATAAGGTCGATGCATGTTCATGCATTGAGAAGAGTAAGGTCGGTGCATATATGTATTCCAGTCTAGAAGGTCATTGCTTTTGCAGAAGAGTTGCATTGAAAGGTCGATGCATCTCCCATCGGCCTTGTACTAACATGTCGATGCATATGTGCACTTTTGGTCTAGAAGGTCGATGCGACTGAAGAGGTCTTGCTCTATCAAGTCGGTGCACTACATACATAACATGTGCAATCAGGTCGGTGCATATACATTCTCTTTGTCAAGTAAGGTCCATGCGACTGAAGAGGTCTTGCTCTATCAGGTCGGTGCATTACATACATAACATGTGCTATCCGGTTGGTGCACTACATACATAACATGTGCTATCAGGTCGGTGCATATACATTCTCTTTTCCTGGTAAGGTCGGTGCACATATATTCATTGTGTCATATAAGGTCGGTGCACATATATTCATTGTGTCATGTAAGGTCAGTGCACATTCACCAACTATGTCCTTAAGGTCGATACACCTAGAACTACATGAATGGGACAATGACAAGTAGAAGGCACAGGTTGATGCTTTAAGCCAAGCATTGATATACCACTCTTCAGGAAGTCAAGCCTAGGGAAATGTCTCGATTCATTGAAGCTTTGCCTCGTGGCAGCTGAGTAGTTCCTACAAATAAAGGTCGGTGCAGTACTGTTGGTAATATCACTCAAGTCGAAGCATATCAACACTTCAAAGCAAACAGGTCAATGCATCAAGATACTCATGTGCTACATCTGTAAAGAGGTTGGTGCACTTATGAGGCAGCTCAAGGCAGAAGAGCAACGGTCCAACAAACAAGGTCTGAGCACTCAAGAGATAGGTCGATGCAGTTACTGGGAACTGAACATTGCATATGAACTAAGGTCTGAGCATTCTAAGGATAGGTCGATGCATATTACAATGCACAAGGTCAAGGCAACATAATAAATTAATGGACCCTAGTGGAAGTCAGTCTAACTCTCTAACTCAGAAGACTTCAAGACATCAGAAGCACCTGAAGTCAATAGAACTCAACTGAATGTCTTGGTCCTTAGCAGCAGTAGCAGCAAAAGAAGGTCGAAGCAGCACTACCTTAAGCCAGAAGGTCATAACATTAGAATAGTGTTATGACTCCTCTGTGTTGGTGATGTTGACATATGCTTTACTTCATTGGCAACACCTTGTTTTGATTGATTGGCAACTGTTTATGTTTTGATGAAATTGCTCTTATCAGATTGTCTGTGTGTTCTATGCACTTTACAGGTTTACACACTGCACACACACTCAAAGTCTACACATTGCACGTAGAGTCTATACACTGCTTTGTGTTGTGTTTGTGCATCGTTTAGAACACAAGTATATACATCCATGCATCATGGGTCGACCCCCTTCTTATATGCGTCGACGCCCCCAGATTTCCAAGTCTATACACTCGTCTTCATGCATAGCAGAGTCTATACATTGCAGCTCATATAACTTGCATGTCTATACATTGCATTGTGGCGTTTGTGCTCAAAGTCTATACACTGTCCATCTTCTTAGTGTCTCATGCATTAACTAAGTCTGTACACTGTCCGTATGACTTAGCGTCTTTGTGCATTGGGCGAAGTCCATACATTGCAGCTCACTTAACTAGCAAGTCTATACATTGGCTATTGTCCTGCAGCGTCAACACAAGTCCATACACTGCACTATAGCATGCACGAAGCTAAGTCCATACATTAGTCAAGTCTGTGCAGCGTCATGCATCATTCTTCAAAGTCCATACACTACACTGTTGCTTGCTCGAGGTGAAGTCTGTACATCCGTCAGTGAACTTCGAAGTCTATACACTGGGATCTTTACCTACGTTCAGTTCTGTAAGTCTGTACATTGGGCTTTCACGTAAAGTCTATACATCCTTGAACTGTGCAAGTCTGTACATCGTTGCTTTGCCAAAGTCTACACATTGTGAACCTTCAAGTCTGTACAGACTTTGCTTCGCTCAAGTCTGTACATCGTCCAGTTGTCTTTGGCAAGTCTTTACATCGTGAAGTCTATACACTCGATTGTCTTGCATTGCATCAAGTCTGTACAGCCTTTCCTTTGGCAAGTCTGTACATCGTTCATGAAGTCTGAACATTGAGCAAGTCTTTACATCGGACTAGTCTGCATCGGCTAAGTCCATACATTGTCCAGTGCATTGCATGCATCATTCATGGAGTCTATACATCGAGTTGAATGCTGGCTAAGTCTGCACATCGTCTGTCTTACTTAGAGTCTCATGCATAACATGAAGTCTGTACATCGCACAGCATTCAAGTCTACACATTGTGCATCATTTTAGTTGAAGCCTGTACATCGTGCATCTAGTGTTTCAAGTCTATACATTGTTGCACGTTGTGTCTGTCTAAGTCTTCACAGTGCTTCTTCATGCATTAAAGTCTGCACATTATTGCACGCTCATCAAGCCCATACACTGGCATGTCTTTACATTGCCTAGTCTATACATTGGCTGCTAAATGTTCTTCAAAGTCTGCACATTGCATTACACTTCAGCAAGTCTGTACAGCGGTTGCCTTCATATAGGAAGTTTGTACATCGCACAGCACTGCATATATGAAGTCTATACATTCCAGAGTCTGTACATTGCATTCACGTTCACAAAGTCTATACAACAAAGTCTATACAATGCATTCGAGTTCACAAAGTCTATACAGTGAAGTCTATACAATGCATTGCATCCCACAAAGTCTGTACAGGGTTTATACTTAAACTAATAATTCTATTTCGTCTGTCTGACAGGGATTCTTTGCAGGGATTGATGACTTGGCTCGTGATCCAAGGAAGGACAAGGTGCTCAGATGGTGACACGTGGAAGTAGCCCATCCAGGATGCTGCCATGTGGATGAAATTTCCTCGGACCTGGAGAATTCTTTGGGCGGGAAATGTGGAAGCCACACGCCCTTATCCAATATGCTGCTGGTATATATAGGAGTCTTCTTCTTCAGGAGGAGGCAGATCGAACAGTGGCAAAGTCTATACAGTGAGTGTAAAAGCCTGAAGCAGCAGAGAGCCACCGATCCACAGAGAGAAGAAAAACAGAGAAGAAGAAAAAGAGAGAAGAGAATATTGAGAGAGATGTGTTGAGAGAGTGAGATTGAGAGAGTTTGATTGAGAGATTGTTCCTCATACTCTTGGTTCAGATACCAGAGCTGAGCTTTGCTCATTCTGAGCTACATTCCCATTTGGGTTTTCTATTTTCGTTTGCTTCTGTCTTTTATTTTCGAAATTGTTTCTTCAAGCTGTGAGTCAGCTGTTAGCAGAGGTGCTGCCTCTAGATGGGTAAGCTGTAAACCCCAGCGGTTGCAGTGGAGGTCTCCACTGGACAGGTGAAGCTGTAATCCTCAACAGGCGAGACTTGTCTCCGACAGCAAGCTGTGTTGCTCAGCGGTTTGTAGGCCAAGCTGTATTGCCCAGCATACGCAAGCTGTACTGCGCAGCAGTAAGCCATACTCGGTTGAGTGTGGGGTGGACGTAGGTCTCTGACCGAACCACCTAAAAATCTTGGGTGTCTTGTGTTTGTGAGTTTGCTTGTGATATGTTGTGTGGCTGCATGTGTCGACACTCCTCATAGTGTTCTTTCTATCACTCAACAGTTGTTTGTTTTAAATTCCGCATTATAGTTCAACTGTGTTTTAAATTAGCCATTAGATCTATTCACCCCCCTCTAGATCCACTCTCAGTGGAGAAAGACTGCGTCCATCTAACATAACACTTGGTATCAGAGCCATACTCTTCTACAGGGACTCATCGCCCGAAGAGGAAAGGCAGAGATGGATGCTCGAGGGATGATAGCAGAAGGACACTCAACCACAAAGCCCCCATTCTTCGATGGATCTAACTATGCATACTGGAAGAATCATATGCAAGTATTTTTGAGGGCTAAGGATTACGAGATCTGGAAGGTAGTCAGCAAGGGACCTTATGAGCTATCCCCAAATGAGGAAGTCTGGACCAAGGAGGAGATCAGAAGGTCTACTCTAAACTGGAGCGCCATAAATGCTATCCAGTGCTCTCTGCACCCCACCGAATTTTCTCGAGTATCTGCTTACAGTTCAGCTAAGGAGATGTGGGATGCACCGGAAGTGATCCATGAAGGGACTTCTCAAGTTAGGGAGACAAAGGCTAATTTCCTAATGTCTGAATATGAGGCATTCAAGATGAAGCCCAACGAGACCATCAAAGAAATGTATGCTCCGTTGACAATCATTACCAATGGTCTTAGAGTTCTCGGGAAACCTCTGACAGAGTATGATCTAGTGAGGAAGATATTGCATTCCCTGACTCATGCTTGGCATACTAAGGCTACAGTTATGGAGGAGTCAAGGGATTTGCGAAATACAAGGGCTGATGAGCTAATTGGCTCGCTGATGTCATATGAGATTAATATGCCAAGGATAGAAGAAGCTGAGAGGAAGAAGAAGCCAATCGCTCTGAAAGCTGGTACCAGCAAATCCAGCAAGTCCAGCAGATCCAGCTCTAGCAGTTCATCATCAGAGGAGAGCCTGAATGAAGAAGACATAACCCGTACTGAAATGGCAATGATGACCAGAGAGTTCAGGAGATTCCTCAGAAAAGGAGCAGGACGATTCAGCCAAAAGAAGTATGGTGGCGGCCGAAGGGATAAAAGGTATAAACACAACCCTGCTAAGAAAATTGAAACTAATACTTGTTATCAATGCAGGAAACCCGACCATATGAAAGCTGACTGTCCAGAGAATCAGAAATACAAGGACAAGTCAAAGAAGAAGAACACGAAAGGGAGAGCTATGGTTAGCACCTGGAGTGATGAAGATGAAGGCTCCCTGAGCAATACCTCTGACAGTGAAGCTGAATCTGAGAAGCCCATTTGCCTTATGGCAACAAGCTCTGAAGACAGAGAGGAGGACTCAGATGAGGTAATCACTAGATTTGATAACTTTACTATTGCTGATTGGGTAGATGCCTACCATGAAATAGCTGATAAAGCAGATGATATCAGTAAGGAAAATAGGCATCTAAGATGAAAGATAAATTCCATGCAAAATAACACAACTCTAACTGATAAAATTGCATGTCTAGAATCTGAGAATAGTAGATTGAAACTCACATGTTCTGAATTAGAAGAAATCAAGAATGAGTCAAAAGCCTCTAAAGAAGAAAATGAGAGGTTAGAAAAAGAAACTGATGAACTAAAATTGAAAATTCAGAAATATGAGAGTGAGATAAAAATAGTGAATGAAAAATATCAAGCTGTCCTGAGTGTGAACACAGAACTGAAAAAATCCATTGAAGAAATTCAAAAGGATAATGAGGACAAGCTTAAAACCATTGAGAAAATGACCCAAGGTACAGATAATCTAAATGCTCTGTTAGGGTCAAAGGTCAACTTCAGAAAAGAGGGCCTAGGATTTAATTCTAGTGCAACAAAAACCTTTGGAATGAAAACCATTCCATTTGTTGCACAAAAAGAGAAAAAAACCTCTAATTAGCATGAATTCAAACATTTCAATGAACAAAACTGCTAATCTGAAAAAGTCCATTGCTGAGGACAAGGGCAAACAAAAATTGAGTGAGACTAGTAGAGCTAGCACATCCAAGCAAAATCCTAAAGCTCAGTCTCAGGTTAGGGGTAAACCTACACAGTCTTATAAAACCCATGCTAAGGTCACCAAGTCTCCACCATCACCACCACCTATGAAGAAGACCCAACACACACTTGTGAATAGGTCAGCAGGGTCCAAGGTGCAGGGTTGGCAGAATGCTTTTAGAGCTCACCCCAAACACTTATACCAACCTAGAGCCCAGTCCCACTTCTTTGCACAGTCAACCTATCCAAATAGGTCAGGATGGACTAGGACTCAAGGATGGTTTACAGGTCACGGACATCAGGCTACACAGTCTTATAGACCTTACCCTAGAAATTGGGTTAGTGGGTATGCCAAGTGGACACCTAGGAACCAATATTTCTACAGCCAGCCCAATGATCACTATGGCCAAAATTTCGTGAATACATCCTGGACAAGGCACTGGCACAGAAATAATCAATCTATAAATAATCATGCTAGTGTCAACAAGAAGAAGAAAAACAAAAAGAAATCTGGAAAATCCATTGAACAGAACTGTTTCAAACAAATGTGGATTTCGAAAAGTCTACTTTCTTGTTTTAACTGCTTTCCATCTTCTCTGGAGTCCAATCAGTCTTGGGTTCCAAACTTCTCTACCTGATTGTGTGTGCAGGTATGCCTGGCAGCCAACAACAACTTGTTGTACTTGGATAGTGGCTGCTCCAGGCATATGACAGGGGATAAGGCCAAGTTTTACATGCTGACAGAGAAACAAGGAGGCCTTCTCACCTTTGGTAGCAACACAAAGGGTAAGATTGTTGGAACAGGTAAGGTAGGTAAGTGTACTACTTGTTGCATTGAGGATGTCATGCTGGTTGAAGGATTAGCTTATAACTTACTTAGCATCAATCAGCTATGTGATAAAGGATGCAAAGCGCTTTTTGACTCTCAATGTTGTAAAGTTTTTGAACCTGATTCCGAAACTGTAAAATTTTCTGGTAAGAGGATAAATAACACTTACATGATAGATCTAGATGATATTCAACATTCTAACCTATGCCTTATTACTAGTAAAGAAGACTTAGCATTTTTATGGCATCGTAGGTTAGGTCATGCTAGTTACACTGTTTTGCATAAACTGAATAAGCATAGTATGGTTAGAGGACTTCCTGAAGTTTCCTTTAAGAAAGAAAATAAAATATGTGATGCATGCACTTAATCAAAGTTAACTAGAAAGTCATTTAAATCTAGAACAGAAAATCTATCTTCTAAACCCTATGAGCTGATACACATGGACCTTTTTAGGCCAACCAGGTCTGTCAGCTTATCAGGGAGGAAGTATGGGTTTGTCATGGTAGATGACTTCTCTATGTATGCTTGGGTATATTTCTTATCACATAAAAGTGATGCATTCTCAGAATTTCAGGAGTTCTGTCTTAAGAAAAACCAGAAAATTGAAAATATTTTGACTGATCATGGAGGTGAGTTTCAAAACTCACAGTTTGATGATTTCTGCAGGTCAAATGGAATTAACCACAGGTTCTCCTCCCCAAGGACACCTGAGCAGAATGGAGTTGTGGAGAGAAGGAACATAACCTTAGTGGAGATGGGTCGTACACTCTTGGTTGAAGGTGGTCTACCAAGGAGGTTTTGGGCAGAAGCAGTAAATACTGCCTATTATGTAATTAACAGAGCCACGGTAAGACCTTCTACTCAGAAAACACCATATGAGATCTTAAAGGGTAATAAACATTCTATTGCTCATTTCAAGATTTTTGGTTGTAAATGTTTCATTCATATAAATGATAAAAGAGACCTTGATAAATTTGAACCTAAAGGTGAACCAGGAATTTTTCTTGGTTATTCTGAAAACACCTGAGCATATAGAGTGTACAATCTGAATTCCAAAACTGTTGAAGAATCTCCACACATAGTGTTTGATGAATCCATATTAAAGACTAACATTGGTCAATACAGGATTGAAGACATTGGTGAAATTCTGAAAGAAGGAAATCCTACAGACCAATCCGAAAATGAGGAAGGAAATGAAGAGCCTAATGAAGAAGAGCCTACAGCTCAGGGGGAGGTAAATGATGTTAAACAGGAGGACGGTGAGCTAGAAGGGGAGGGGATGAATAGATCACCGTTTAAAAAATATTTGTCCGAGCCGAGGAGATCTTAGAAGATGAGATTGGCTAGGAAGACTGACAATATGTAAAATGATCCGGAACCTTAACCGAGATAAAGCAGGTCACGAGCGCAGAACATATATCACTCAGAATTTCATCAGCACATATGCACAAGCACTAAGCGAGCAGTCAGACCAAGGTTTCGATCATCAACAATCACACTTACTTCATGAAGCCAGACAGAAGCATAAGGAAAATAGATGCGCACAACCACACCACGGAGAACAAGAGATTTAGATGGTTCAGTCTGCAACCTGCAGACTTACGTCCATCCCTCACTCAAGGCAGAGTGAGGCTTCCCTTTCACAAGAAAGAACCGCAGACTCAGTCTGCCAACAACACGCTGATCCACAGCTTGGGGATCGAAATCCCTACAGACGCTGAACTCACAGCTTGCACCCAGGTCTCACACCACAAGACCTGACCCGGAGATAACTCTCCCTTCCTCTTAGACAAGAGGGAACCCAGCAGTGACCCACCCTCACTGCAATTCAGAGACGCTGTCTCTCTTCCTCCTCAGCCGGAGGGAAGAACCCAGGTAGCCTTCTCACTACCTGAACACAAAACCCCGGAGAACTCCTCCCTTCCTCTGATCTAAATCAGAGGGAAGCCACACTGCGACCCAGAGGATTCACCTCTCTTCCTCTACACCTAGAGGGAACGAAAACAGAGTATCGAATTTGAGAACGAACAAACGAAGACATAAAGAAATATTGAAAGACAATCGAACGGAGAAACAATGTAGCTTCTTAAAGAAGCATAGACAAAACGTAGCAGAAAACCATCCTCTCCTTCATCACTCTCTCTCTTCCAGGTACGCTCAACGAATGGATCAGGATGGCTTCTCCTCTCCTTCCTCTCGCTCTGGCCTCACCCTTTTTCTTGTGGCTTCAGCAGCTTTTCAGGAGCAGAAACCTTCCTATATATCCAGACTCACGAGAGACTGAGGGTGTGGGAGACACGCGCGAAGAAGATGCTTCCAGATGAGCCGAGCCACGTGTTAGACGATTATTCCCTCAAATCACGTGCTCACATGATTGGAATAAAGTTCCAATTTGTCTTTAAGTCCCTGTAAGGTTTCAGAGAACATTCAGTCAATCTCAGAAATATTCAAGTCATACGTTTGTTCACACAGATTGCACGGAACTTATCAAAGGACTGAAGAACGCGTCAACGCAGTAAAGCCAAGGCGTTAACGCAATGAGTTTATAATGGAGAGCAGGACCCTTCACAATACACACCAATGCGTCAACGCATTAGTGACAGCGTCGACGCATCGGCTTGGTTGTTGATCAAAAGACCTTTGGACATCAGCCCAAGGCGTCAACGCTTCCATCGTGCAGCGTCGCCTCAGCTCCTCAAGCGAGATGCTCACGCCCTTGGCAACTGGCCAATGCGTCAACGCATCCAGTGTCAGCGTCGACGCAATGAACAAGACAGCAAGTGAAAGACGCACAATTGCGTCTACGCAGTCAGCCAAGTGCGTCAACGCACTCAAAAGCACAGAACCCATATAGATGAAGACAGACAGGTACGAGCTAATGGGTGAACGTGTTAGAGGAGCATTTAATCAGAAAAGCATGATGAAGACATTTTAATCAGAAGATGTGCATGCAAACAAGAAATTTCCCAAGGCTCCTTTCAGAACCAAGATCCAGAGATTATCCAGACAATGCAGGATCTTTAACAGTCACCAGGAAGCAACACATAATTTGATTCATAGTGTTAGTCATCATCAAAACTACAGAGATTCAACAATCTCCCCCTTTTTGATGATGGCAACACCATGAGTCAAATTCAGTGAAAAAGGAACACCAACCTAAAGCAGTCTCAATAACAACAGCAATAGTTCTCGATAAAACAGCAATGGTGACCTCTCAAAAACTGAACTCACAGCACTCAATATCTTTTACCCAAAACATTCCAAAAACTTCCTTTTCACTAGCTCAACCTCCTCCTTTCAACCTCTTCACTCCCCCTCCTCCTTTCAACCTTCTCCCCCTTTGACATCATCAAAACAAAAGAGAAAGAGAGATGTTGACGCTGGATTGATGAGAAAAGATGGAGAGAGTTCCAACAGTAGAAACTCAGTGTCAAATCTTAGATGCTTAAGTGGGGCTTTAAGGTCAGTGAAGAATCTTGGAGTTCTGGTAAGAGAAAGAGATTCAGAAGAAGCTTGAAGTTTATCAACTTACGATGAATGTGAAAGAAGAGCAAGTGTCAACAAATATGACTGAGGTAGCTGTTAAGGCTCGTCAAAAGGACAACAAGAATTTGAACCATGAAAACAGCCTGTAGGCGCTGAGGACAAACATTCCAAGGAGAGAAAGCACTGTTGTAGAGTGTATTTGGCCAGTTACACCTTTGACATTAAGTATGCACCTTGGTCAGAGGCCAGCATCCTCAGTTACTCAGTGTAAGAGCCTCATACCTTCTCAGTTAGAGAACAGAGATAGTGACTATTGGTTTTTACATGAGGAGACACCTTGATCAGAGGCCAGAATCCCCAGTTACTCACCACATGGCATCATTGCTCTGCCAACCATAAATTTTGAATTGAATTTCTTTCTTTTGTTTTTGTTTATGAGAACTGATACTTCATGACTTAGAAAGTTCCCATTTCATTGATGGGATTCCTAGTTTCTCAGTATACAGTTTTAAACACTGATCAGTTTAACTAGCTCTTCAAGAAGGTTGTTTGAAGACAAAGCCAGGGCAATTACTCGTGGTCTTATCACGAAATCCAATGAAAAGCGTATAACAGAACCCATTTCATATGAGTCTAGCTTGTTCATCAGTCAAGAAACAAAGTAAGAGGATATACTTGTGAAGGTTAATCTTAGCCTCTTAAGACTTACTAGAAGAAGATTCTGGCTGGACTTTAATTGCACAAACTTAAGAATGTAGGAAATGAACGAGGTTCTACTAAAAAGGGATACTCAAGATCAATTCTGACAATTAATCCAGCAACAACAACCATCTTTCAAACGTTTTTAATTAGTCAAGCTCCCCCTCTCTAGTAGCTCTATCTCCCATTCTACCCTGATAATAGTAGAGAAACAGACCTGATACCTCTCAAATCTCACACCCGCTCCCCCTCACATAGTGACCCCATCAGAAAAAGTAAGACAGAACTATCACTAAAATCATGAAAGACATAAAACTGAATTCATTGCCACAGATCAGTCAGAGTTTGTAAATACCAAGTTCTCTTCTCAATGAAGTGAATTTTTCACTATCTAAAGGTTTTGTAAAAATATCAGCAATTTGATTTGCAGTCCCAACATGAATTAGTTCAAATGTTTTATTTGCAATTTCATTTCTAATAAAGTGGTGCCTGATTTCAATGTGTTTTGTTCGTGAGTGTAAAACAGGATTCTTTGCAATGTTTATGGCACTCGTGTTGTCACAAAAAATGGGAGTGCATCCTGTCTCTACTTGGTAATCCTGAAGCTGATGCTTAATCCAGATAACTTGAGTGCCACAGCTGCTTGCAGCCACGTATTCAGCCTCAGCAGTGGAAAGGGCCACTGAATGTTGTTTCTTTGAACTCCAAGAAACTAGGCATCCTCCTAAGAATTGGCAGTGGCCACTGGTGCTCTTCCTATCTAATTTGCATCCAGCAAAGTCTGCATCAGTGTATGCAACTAAATCTAATGTGCGAGAAGCAGGATACCATAATCCTAATGTGTGTGTGGCAGACAGATATCTAAAGATCCTTTTTACAGCAGACAAATGAAGTTCAGTAGGCCTAGACTGATATCTTGCACATAAGCCAACACTGAATTGTATGTCTGGCCTAGAAGCTGTTAAGTACAAGAGGGATCCAATCATACCTCTGTAGAGTTTTTCATCCACTTGTTTACCTGACTCATCTGCATTAAGGGTCATGCTTGTGCTCATTGGGGTGGATATTTGCTTCAGGTTAGTCATCCCAAACCTTTTTAGGATATCCAGCGTGTACTTGGTTTGGTGGAAGAAGCAGCCATCTGACATTTGATTTATCTGTAAGCCAAGAAAATAAGTCAGTTCTCCAACTAAGCTCATCTCAAATTCAGCTGACATAAGTTGTGAAAATTCATTACATAGTTCAGAATTTGTTGATCCAAAGATGATGTCATCTACGTATACCTGAACTATGATGAGATCTTGTCTTGAATTCTTAGTGAATAAAGTTTGGTCAACATTACCTCTGTTATATCCTTTATTCAGTAAGAAACTGGTCAGCCTTTCATACCAGGCCCGAGGAGCCTGCTTTAGTCCATAAAGAGCTTTGTTTAACCTGAAAACTTGATCAGGTTTAGTCGAAAACTGAAAACCAGGAGGTTGTTCAACATAAACTTCTTCTTTTAGAATTCCATTCAAGAAAGCACTCTTAACATCCATTTGTTGAAGTTTTATGTTGTTTGAACAAGCAAATGCTAATAGAATTCTGATAGCCTCCATTCTAGCTACTGGAGCAAAGGATTCATCAAAGTCCACTCCATACTCCTGACTGTAGCCTTTAGCTACAAGTCTAGCTTTATTCCTAGAGATGACACCTTCTTCATTCAGTTTGTTCTTAAAAACCCATTTTGTTCCTATTACATTGAAATTTTCAGGTCTAGGTACAAGTTCCCAGACATTGTTTCTATCAAATTGCCCTAGTTCTTCACACATGGCTGTTACCCAATTCTCATCACTTAAGGCTTCTTCAATGGTCTTAGGCTCAATTTGAGAAACTAAAGCAATTAAGTCCTGATTCTGAACATTTCTGAAATGGGATCTTGTCCTAGGGGGATCATGAAGACTACCAATAATATTGGTTACAGGGTGGTCTTTTAAAATTCTGACATTTGTTGAGGACTCACCTTGTTCGGCTGTACTTACTGGGTTCAGATCAGTGGGTTCTTCAGCCGGTTGTACTTCCTCCTCTTGCATTTGATTCAGGAACTCTCCATCATGACATGTAGACCTGTTATCATCATTTAGACTATTAGAGATTTTTGTTTCATCAAAAATGACATGAGGGGTTTCCTCTACAGTTCTATCAGTTTTATTAAAGACCCTGAAGGCCCTAGATGTTTCAGAGTATCCTAGGAATATTCCCGGAATACTTCTGGCATCAAATTTATCTAAGTCTCTCTTGTTGTTATTATGAATAAAGCATTTTGAACCAAAAATTTTGAAATATGAGACATTAGGTCTCTTACCTTTCAGGAGTTCATATGGTGTTTTCTTATGTATGGGTCTTACCAAAGCTCTATTTAGTATATAACAGGCAGTGTTTGCCGCTTCTGCCCAAAAACTCTTCGGTAGCTGACTCTCCATTAGTAATGTTCTTGCCATTTCCACTATTGTCCTATTCCTTCTCTCCACAATTCCATTCTGCTCTGGGGTCCTGGGAGAAGAAAATTTGTGAGTCAGTCCCTCCTTGTCACAAAAACTAGAAAATGAGGAGTTCTCAAACTCTCCTCCATGATCTGATTGGATAATAGTGATCTTGTGGCCTACAAGTTTTTGCTTATTAAAAAAATGTTCAAATTTTTGAAAAGCATCACTCTTATTAGCCAAGAAAAATAACCATGCAAATCTAGAGTAGTCATCGATAATGACAAAACCAAATCTCTTACCATTTAGGCTCTGGGTTCTGGTAGGACCAAAGAGATCCATGTGCAAGTGTTCCATAAGCTTGTTTGACAAGCTCTCAGTCCTTATTTTAAGAAGCTCGGGTTTGCTTGCCTAGAGCACAGGCATCGCAAGGCTTAGAGAATGATTTGAACTTCAAGCTCGGCATGCCTCTAACTAAGTCAAATTTAGCTAATTTATGCAAGGTGTTAAAGCTAGCATGACCTAGTCGCCTATGCCAGTCAAACATGTTATTCTCTGAATCAGCAGAGAGACACAGATTAGACTCAGACTCAACATCAAAATCCACAATAAAGACATTATTGACTCTATTTGCAATGAACTTTATTTTATCGGAGTTTGGTTCTAGAATTTTGCAAGCATGCTCATCAAAAAAGACCTTGTGACCCTTGTCACATAACTGACTAATACTCAATAAGTTGTGTTGTAGACCTTCGACCAACAATACTTTTTCAACAGAGTTGGAGGTTTTCTTACCGATGGTTCCGGTCCCAATGATTTGGCCTTTGTTTTTACCTCCAAACTTGATTGTCCCTCCTGCTTTCAATTCAAGCTTGCTGAACTTCCTTTGATCCCCTGTCATGTGCCTCGAGCAGCCACTGTCGAGATACCACTTGTTGTTCTCGGCTGCTAGGCTCACCTGTACAATAACAATTTAAGTAGTGTGCTTTGGAGCCCAAGGTAAGTTGGGTCCAAAAATACCGCTCAAATGATTAAGCATAGTTTTGGGGATCCAGATCTGCTTCACCCCTTTTTTCTTTCTGTGCTGAGAATTGACGGTTTTGCTATTGAGGTGGATTTCAATTGTTTCCTTTTGTTTCTCAAAGTGTGTCCAGTTTCTGTTGATAAAAGCTTGGGTCCCAGCCAAACCATAATTTCTAAACTATCTAGATGAAGGCATTTTATTGACAGTATTCTGTGTGTAGTTAGACCTTCCCATGTTTCTTTTAAAATAGCCCATTCTTTTATTAGAGTCATAGTTGTTGAATTGACAGGCACTTTGCTTCTGGTGCGTGGGCTTGTTGAATTTCTTAAAGACATCTTTTCCAAAATCAGGCTGTTGATTATGGATGTTCTTTTGTTGTTCAGTACTTTTGGAACTGGATGGGATGTCCAGTTTTTCTTTTCCTTTCTCAGTGCAAAATGTGGTGGTTTTTATCCCAAATGCTTCCTTCTTATTTGGGTTGAAACCCAACCCTTCTTTGTTAAAGTTCACTTTGGTGCCTAACAAGGCATTCAAATTGCTTTCTCCCAAAACAAACCTCTCAAGAGTTTTCTTCTTATCTTCCAATTCCTTCCGCAGAGATATGTTGTTTTCCAGTAATTCATCATTGACCTTTTTAACAGCTTCATACCCTTCCTTGATTAAGTTATTTTGTCTCAGGTTTTCTTCAGTATGTTGATTTGTTTCATCAAGCTGTTTTCTAAATTTTTCAAGCTCATTCTTAACAAGATTATTCTCATTTCTTACATTTTCCATCTGAGCTAATTCAGCTACCAGTTTGGAATTTTCTATCTTGAAGAGTTCTTGTTCTTCATTCACCACATTGAGTTTGCGTTTGATGACTCTATGTTCTTTAGCTAAGGCATTGTACATATCTAGCAATTCACCATATTTATCTTCCCAGTCATCAATAGAGTAAGTTACAAAAGGATTGGTTACCTCATTTTCCTAGTCGGCCATCAGACATACTCCTTCAGTCTCCTTTCCTGAGGAATTAGTCTCGAGTCTTCTTCTTCATCGCTCCAAGTGCATACCATAGCTTTTGGCTTTTTCTTGTACACTTTGTAGCCTTTCTTGTGGTAGTCCGGTGTCTTCTTCTGAAGCTCAGGGCAATCTTGCTTCATGTGCCCAAAGTTCCTGCAATGATAACACATCACACCTTTAGCATTCCTATCCTTGTCATTGCCATTGTTCGGATATTTACCTGATGAGTAGTTTCTTCTTTTCCTATATGAATTTCCCTGCATTTTCAGGAATTTCCTGAACTGACGTGTGAGCAGTGCTTTTTCACTTCTGTCAAGGTCTGGAATTCCATTAGACTCTCCGCTGCTGCTGCTGCTGCTGCTGTGTCGTTCAACTTTAAGAGCAACATTCTTGCCCTTTCTGTCATTTCCTTCTCATGTTTTCTTGAGATTTATCTCATAGGTCATAAGAGACCCTATGAGTTCAGTGACGGTCATGGTTGTTAAATCCTTTGATTCCTCTATCACAGTAGCTTTTGTGTGCCACGCTGGAGTCAAGGATCTTAAGATCTTCCTGACTATATCCCCTTTAGATATTTCCTTTCCAAATCCCTTGAGGCTGTTTGTGATCAGTGACAGCCTAGCGTACATATCAGTCACGCTCTCTTCTGACTTCATCATGAATAATTCATACTCAGAGGTTAGGTAGTTTACCTTGGTAGCTCTGACCTGAGAGGTACCCTCATAAATCAGCGCTAGTTCATCCCACATCTTCTTAGCTGTCTTGCACGCCGAAATTTGGGCATAATCTTCAGGGTGAACTGCGCACTGGATGATGTTGAGCGCAGACCAGTTCAGTCCGGATAATTTGACTTGTTCTTCAGACCACATCTCCTTATTCGGAGGTAAATCATAAGGTCCAGTTGTAATGACTCTCCACAGCTTGTGGCTCTGAGATCGGATGAAAACTTCCATCCTGTTTTTCCAAAAGAAATAATTAGAACCATCAAAATATGGGGGACGAGAGATTGACTGTCCTTCAGCTATGTAGCTGCGAGGACCACTGGTTCCAGGATTACCCTGGTCGTTGGACCACATCTCGGGTAAACCTGCTCTGATACCAACTGTTAAATAGGAGGACGGTGAGCTAGAAGGGGAGGGGATGAATAGATCACCGTTAAAAAATATTTGTCCGAGCCGAGGAGATCTTAGAAGATGAGATTGGCTAGGAAGACTGACAATATGTAAAGTGATCCGGAACCTTAACCGAGATAAAGCTGGTCACGAGCGCAGAACATATATCACTCAGAATTTCATCAGCACATATGCACAAGCACTAAGCGAGCAGTCAGACCAAGGTTTCGATCATCAACAATCACACTTACTTCATGAAGCCAGACAGAAGCATAAGGAAAATAGATGCGCACAACCACACCACGGAGAACAAGAGATTTAGATGGTTCAGTCTATAACCTGCAGACTTACGTCCATCCCTCACTCAAGGCAGAGTGAGGCTTCCCTTTCACAAGAAAGAACCGCAGACTCAGTCTGCCAACAACACGCTGATCCACAGCTTGGGGATCGAAATCCTTACAGACGCTGAACTCACAGCTTGCACCCAGGTCTCACACCACAAGACCTGACCCGGAGATAACTCTCCCTTCCTCTTAGACAAGAGGGAACCCAGCAGTGACCCACCCTCACTGCAATTCAGAGACGCTGTCTCTCTTCCTCCTCAGCCAGAGGGAAGAACCGAGGTAGCCTTCTCACTACCTGAACACAAAACCTCGGAGAACTCCTCCCTTCCTCTGATCTAAATCAGAGGGAAGCCACACTGCGACCCAGAGGATTCACCTCTCTTCCTCTACACCTAGAGGGAACGGAAACAGAGTATCGGAATTTGAGAACGAACAAACGAAGACATAAAGAAATATTGAAAGACAATCGAACGGAGAAACAATGTAGCTTCTTAAAGAAGCATAGACAAAATGTAGCAGAAAACCATCCTCTCCTTCATCACTCTCTCTCTTCCAGGTACGCTCAACGAATGGATCAGGATGGCTTCTCCTCTCCTTCCTCTCGCTCTGGCCTCACCCTTTTTCTTGTGGCTTCAGCAGCTTTTGAGGAGCAGAAACATTCCTATATATCCAGACTCACGAGAGACTGAGGGTGTGGGAGACACGCGCGAAGAAGATGCTTCCAGATGAGCCGAGCCACGTGTTAGACGATTATTCCCTCAAATCACGTGCTCACATGATCGGAATAAAGTTCCAATTTGTCTTTAAGTCCCTGTAAGGTTTCAGAGAACATTCAGTCAATCTTAGAAATATTCAAGTCATACGTTTGTTACACAGATTGCACGGAACTTATCAAAGGACTGAAGAACGCGTCAACGCAGTAAAGCCAAGGCGTTAACGCAATGAGTTTATAATGGAGAGCAGGACCCTTCACAATACACACCAATGCGTCAACGCATTAGTGACAGCGTCGACGCATCGGCTTGGTTGTTGATCAAAAGACCTTTGGACATCAGCCCAAGGCGTCAACGCTTCCATCGTGCACCGTCGCCTCAGCTCCTCAAGCGAGATGCTCACGCCCTTGGCAACTGGCCAATGCGTCAACGCATCCAGTGTCAGTGTCGACGCAATGAACAATACAGCAAGTGAAAGACGCACAATTGCATCTACGCAGTCAGGCAAGTGCGTCAACGCACTCAAAAGCACAGAACCCATATAGATGAAGACGGACAGGTACGAGCTAATGGGTGAACGTGTTAGAGGCGCATTTAATCAGAAAAGCATGAAGTAGACATTTTAATCAGAAGATGTGCATGCAAATAGGATATTTCCCAAGGCTCCTTTCAAAACCAAGATCCAGAGATTATCCAGACAATGCAGGATCTTTAACAGTCACCAGGAAGCAACACATAATTTGATTCATAGTGTTAGTCATCATCAAAACTACAGAGATTCAACAAATGAAAATCATGACAATCCAATTGTTAACATTAGATATCTTAAAGATCATCTAGTAGATAATGTGATTGGAAATCTACATGATCCCCCTAGGACTAGAGGTCACTTAAGAATTTAAAATGAATTGAATGCATATACGTTTGTTTCAAATGTAGAACCCAAGTCCATTGATTGTGCTCTCAAAGATGTGCATTGGATTAATGCCATGCATGAGGAGCTCAATCAATTTGACAAAAATAAGGTGTGGCATTTGGTTCCACCTCCTGATCATGAAACAGTCATAGGGACTAAATGGGTGTTCAGAAATAAAACTGATGAATCAGGGAATGTCATTAAAAATAAGGCCAGACTTGTAGCTCAGGGGTATAATCAGGAATTTTGAATAGACTTTGAAGAGTCTTTTGCCCCTGTAGCCAGGTTAGAAGCAATCAGAATATTATTGGCTTATGCATGTTCCCTAGGAATAAATCTTCAGCAGATGGATGTAAAATCTGCATTTCTGAATGGGGAAATCAGTGAGGATGTCTATGTGAGACAGCCTCCTGGATTTGAATGCTTAGATTTCCCTAATCATGTCTATAAACTCAAAAAGGCTCTCTATGGTTTAAAGCAAGCTCCTAGAGCTTCGTATGATATGTTGAGCAAATTCCTCACTGAAAAGAACTTCACAAGAGGTGTAGTTGATCAAACATTGTTCACCAAGGTGAGTCATTTAGATATTCTTATCATTCAAATTTATGTGGACGACATTGTCTTTGGGTCAACTAACCCCAATTTGTGTGAGGAATTCTCTCAAATTATGACTAATGAGTTTGAAATGAGCTCAATGGGTGAGCTCAAACTATTTCTTGGACTGCAGGTTACACAATCAAAGGATGGTACTTTCATCTCTCAGTCCAAGTACATAAAGAATTTATTTAAGAAGTACAAAATGGACAACCTCAAGGAAATAGCTGCTCCAATGGGTACCTCAACCAGTTTGGATGAAGATCCTCAAGGTAAACCAGTGGACCAAAGGCTATATAGAGGTATGATCGGATCCCTTCTTTATCTTATAGCATCTAGGCCTGACATTCAATTTTCAGTGTGTTTATGCTCTAGATTTCAGGCTAGTCCTAAAGAATCACATCTTAAATCTGTGAAGAGGATTTTTAGGTATTTATTAGGCACCCAAGAGCTAGGTCTTTGGTATCCTGCTAAGTGTGAGTTAGAACTTCTAGCCTACACTGATGCAGACTATGCTGGGTGTCGAGTAGATAGAAAAAGCACTAGTGGCTATTGTCAACTACTTGGTGGCTGTCTAGTATCTTGGGCATCTAAGAAGCAACACACTGTATCCTTGTCTACAGCTGAGGCTGAATATGTTGCAGCAGGTAATTGTGCTGCCCAAGTACTTTGGATCAAGCACCAACTAGATGATTATCAGATAAAATTGGAATGTATTCCAATCTTGTGTGATAATACTAGTGCTATATGTCTTGCTAAAAATCATGTTCATCATTCTAGGACTAAGCATATAGAGATAAAACACCATTTTCTTAGAGATGTTGTAAATAAAAAGGAAATTCAAATGAACTTCATTGAAACTGAAAAACAAATTACTGATATCATTACTAAGCCTCTTGGGAATGAAAGGTTTAAATTTCTTAGAAGAGAACTTGGCTTGTGTAAATTTCAGCATAATGAATAAATTCTCTGATGGCTTGAATAAAATGTGTGAATGTTGAATGTAGCAACAGACTCATGATCATGCATGAAACTCATTTTTTTTTTACACTCATGATCATCACTACATATCATTTAGTCATGAATGTGTCTAAAACCACATGCATATCATTCATAATTTTTTATGACATAGTTTTCATTGCATATCATTCATTCATGACCTATGTCGAAGCTCTCTCTCATTTAATTCTTGCCATTCATTTGCAAAACTGCATGCATATAGATAGGGGGAGTCTTGTCAGAAATTCAGGGTGAACTGCTGCGTCGACGCTACCACGATGTAGCGTTGACGCACTGGGGTATTCCAGTGAACCATTAACTCTACTTTTTGAAATGATGCGTCGACGCTGCTCTACTGTGGCGTTGATGCAGTGAACTAGTTCTGTGAATGCCTCTGCTCCTTATTCTGATGAGTTGACGCTGCAATAGCGTGGAGTCGATGCACTGATATTATCTCAGTGTTTTATGATGTTGCCTCTTCAACTGATGCGTGGACGCCTTGAACTCCCAACGTCGACCCTGTTCATTCATCCTTTGACTCTGATTGATTGAGTCTGACAATATGGCAATCTGTTAATCAGTTTTGATTCCTAAGCAATAGAAAACAGACTTCTTCTCTTATAAGAATTTTAATTGCTTAAAGACTGACTTAATGGTTTAAATTTTATAAAGTTTAAAGTTTAAAGATTGCAATCAGTGAATAAGAAAGCTAAAAATTTATAAAACCCTCAACCCTTATCTTATTTAATGTCAGACAAAGCTAATCATATCTGAAATCTGAAAACTCATCTGAAAACATGTTAGAGAAGCTAAATATGTGTATTGTTCTTAAACAAGTCATTCTAAAATAAATAAAGGATAGCTAAGAAAGATATTGAAAAACATTGAAAATTAATTGAAAATAAATTGGCAGAGCAATGACTGGTAAAATACTGAGAAACTAAGTGATCCATCAAAGAAATGGACAACACTTCAGTCATGAGGTGTATCAGTTATATCTATATAAAATGATCAAAACAGTAGGGTGGTTTCACTGAGTACCTGGGGGTAACTGGCGTCTGATAAACATGTACCCTCACATAAAAAGGTGTAAATCAGTCTACTACATTTGATCATGGCAGAATGGTCCACCATATTGAGTATCTAGGGGTATTGGCGTCTGATAAACATATACCCTTTCGTAGAAAGATAAATGGCACCTGAATGCCCTTAATGAAATACAATGAAAAATGATGTTCCTTCAAAAGAAATTTCATGGATGTCAATTTGTTTAATCTCAATACATGACTTGGTATCTCTTAATCATTCTTTTCTGAGTGTATGAAAGTAAGATATTTTGAAACTGAATCTCTCATGCAAATGTGATTCTGGTTTATTATTTTATCATGCACAGAAAACTTATCCATTGATTGTAGTGCATGAACTCAAAATTTATAACCTTTAAACTAGAATTTTATCTGAAAGTAGTTTCTAAATTCATATGACTGAAGACTCTGTGCTTTAGAATGCTTATTCATGAACTACTTGTTCAGAATGCCAGTCAGATGATCTCTCTTGTTCCTTCCCTTGTAATCACTTTCCCTCCTCTTTGTTGATGGCAAAGGGGGAGAATATCTATTATTTGGCAAAGGGGGAGTGTATCCATTTTTTGGCAAAGGGGGACTGTATGCATCATGTTATGGCATAGGGGGAGATCTTGTGAGCAGGGAGTTAGTTTTCACTTCAAAGCATGCATTCATAGCATCTGCATGATAATCTGAATAACAAATCATGTCTTTCATCAAAAATTCATCTAAATGACAGGTTGTTGCTCTTCTATATGATAGGGGGTTGCCATCATCAAAAAGGGGGAGATTGTTGTGACTCTTCTGTGTTGATGATGTTGACTTATGCTTTACTTCATTGGCAACACCTTGTTTTGATTGATTGGCAACTGTTTATGTTTTGATGAAATTGCTCTTATCAGATTGTCTGTGTGTTCTATGCACTTTACAAGTTTACACACTGCACACACACTCAAAGTCTACACATTGCACGTAGAGTCTATACACTGCTTTGTGTTGTGTTTGTGCATCGTTTAGAACACAAGTATATACATCCATGCAACATGGGTCGACCCCCTTCTTAGATGCGTTGACGCCCCTAGATTTCCAAGTTTATACACTCGTCTCCATGCATAGCAGAGTCTATACAGTGCAGCTCCTATAACTTGCATGTCTATACATTGCATTGTGGCGTTTGTGCTCAAAGTATATACATTGTCCATCTTCTTAGTGTCTCATGCATTAACTAAGTCTGTACACTGTCCGTATGACTTAGCGTCTTTATGCATTGGGCGAAGTCCATACATTGCAGCTCACTTAACTAGCAAGTCTATACATTGGCTATTGTCCTGCAGCGTCAACACAAGTCCATACACTGCACTATAGCATGCACGAAGCTAAGTCCATACATTAGTCAAGTCTGTACAGCGTCATGCATCATTCTTCAAAGTCCATACACTACACTGTTGCTTGCTCGAGGTGAAGTCTGTACATCCGTCAGTGAACTTCGAAGTCTATACATTGGGATCTTTACCTACGTTCAGTTCTGTAAGTCTGTACATTGGGCTTTCACGTAAAGTCTATACATCCTTGAACTGTGCAAGTCTGTACATCGTTGCTTTGCCAAAGTCTACACATTGTGAACCTTCAAGTCTGTACAGACTTTGCTTCGCTCAAGTCTGTACATCGTCCAGTTGTCTTTGGCAAGTCTTTACATCGTGAAGTCTATACACTCGATTGTCTTGCATTGCATCAAGTCTGTACAGCCTTTCCTTTGGCAAGTCTGTACATCGTTCATGAAGTCTGAACATTGAGCAAGTCTTTACATCGGACTAGTCTGCATCGGCTAAGTCCATACATTGTCCAGTGCATTGCATGCATCATTCATGGAGTCTATACATCGAGTTGAATGCTGGCTAAGTCTGCACATCGTCTGTCTTACTTAGAGTCTCATGCATAACATGAAGTCTGTACATCGCACAGCATTCAAGTCTACACATTGTGCATCATTTTAGTTGAAGCCTGTACATCGTGCATCTAGTGTTTCAAGTCTATACATTGTTGCACGTTGTGTCTGTCTAAGTCTTCACAGTGCTTCTTCATGCATTAAAGTCTGCACATTGCTGCACGCTCATCAAGCCCATACACTGGCATGTCTTTACATTGCCTAGTCTATACATTGGCTGCTAAATGTTCTTTAAAGTCTGCACATTGCATTACACTTCAGCAAGTCTGTACAGCGGTTGCCTTCATATAGGAAGTTTGTACATCGCACAGCACTGCATATATGAAGTCTATACATTCCAGAGTCTGTACATTGCATTCACGTTCACAAAGTCTATACAGCAAAGTCTATACAGCAAAGTCTATACAATGCATTCGAGTTCACAAAGTCTATACAGTGAAGTCTATACAATGCATTGCATCCCACAAAGTCTGTACAGGGTTTATACTTAAACTAATAATTCTATTTCATCTGTCTGACAGGGATTCTTTGCAGGGATTGATGACTTGGCTCATGATCCAAGGAAGGACGAGGTGCTCAGATGGTGACACGTGGAAGCAGCCCATCCAGGATGCTGCCATGTGGATGAAATTTCCTCGGACCTGGAGAATTCTTTGGGCGGGAAATGTGGAAGCCACACGCCCTTATCCAATCTGCTGCTGGTATATATAGGAGTCTTCTTCTTCAGGAGGAGGCAGATCGAACAGTGGCAAAGTCTATACAGTGAGTGTAAAAGCCTGAAGCAGCAGAGAGCCACCGATCCACAGAGAGAAGAAAAACAGAGAAGAAGAAAAAGAGAGAAGAGAATATTGAGAGAGATGTGTTGAGAGAGTGAGATTGAGAGAGTTTGATTGAGAGATTGTTCCTCAGACTCTTGGTTCAGATACCAGAGCTGAGCTTTGCTCATTCTGAGCTACATTCCCATTTGGGTTTTCTATTTTCGTTTGCTTCTGTCTTTTATTTTCGAAATTGTTTCTTCAAGCTGTGAGTCAGCTGTTAGCAGAGGTGCTGCCTCTAGATGGGTAAGCTGTAAACCCCAGCGGTTGTAGTGGAGGTCTCCACTGGACAGGTGAAGCTGTAATCCTCAGCAGGCGAGACTTGTCTCCGACAGCAAGCTGTGTTGCTCAGCGGTTTGTAGGCCAAGCTGTATTGCCCAGCATACGCAAGCTGTACTGCGCAACAGTAAGCCATACTCGGTTGAGTGTGGGGTGGACGTAGGTCTCTGACCGAACCACCTAAAAATCTTGGGTGTCTTGTGTTTGTGAGTTTGCTTGTGATATGTTGTGTGGCTGCATGTGTCGACACTCCTCATAGTGTTCTTTCTATCACTCAACAGTTGTTTGTTTTAAATTCCACATTATAGTTCAACTATGTTTTAAATTAGCCATTAGATCTATTCACCCCCCTCTAGATCCACTCTCAGTGGAGATAGACTGCGTCCATCTAACATAACACTTGGTATCAGAGCCATACTCTTCTACAGGGACTCATCTCCCGAAGAGGAAAGGCAGAGATGGATGCTCGAGGGATGATAGCAGAAGGACACTCAACCACAAAGCCCCCATTCTTCGATGGATCTAACTATGCATACTGGAAGAATCATATGCAAGTATTTTTGAGGGCTAAGGATTACGAGATCTGGAAGGTAGTCAGCAAGGGACCTTATGAGCTATCCCCAAATGAGGAAGTCTGGACCAAGGAGGAGATCAGAAGGTCTACTCTAAACTGGAGCGCCATAAATGCTATCCAGTGCTCTCTGCACCCCACCGAATTTTCTAGAGTATCTGCTTACAGTTCAGCTAAGGAGATGTGGGATGCACTGGAAGTGATCCATGAAGGGACTTCTCAAGTTAGGGAGACAAAGGCTAATTTTCTAATGTCTGAATATGAGGCATTCAAGATGAAGCCCAACGAGACCATCAAAGAAATGTATGCTCCGTTGACAATCATTACCAATGGTCTTAGAGTTCTCGGGAAACCTCTGACAGAGTATGATCTAGTGAGGAAGATATTGCATTCCCTGACTCATGCTTGGCATACTAAGGCTACAGTTATGGAGGAGTCAAGGGATTTGCGAAATACAAGGGCTGATGAGCTAATTGGCTCGCTGATGTCATATGAGATTAATATGCCAAGGATAGAAGAAGCTGAGAGGAAGAAGAAGCCAATCGCTCTGAAAGCTGGTACCAGCAAATCCAGCAAGTCCAGCAGATCCAGCTCTAGCAGTTCATCATCAGAGGAGAGCCTGAATGAAGAAGACATAACCCGTACTGAAATGGCAATGATGACCAGAGAGTTCAGGAGATTCCTCAGAAAAGGAGCAGGACGATTCAGCCAAAAGAAGTATGGTGGCGGCCGAAGGGATAAAAGGTATAAACACAACCCTGCTAAGAAAATTGAAACTAATACTTGTTATCAATGCAGGAAATCCGGCCATATGAAAGCTGACTGTCCAGAGAATCAGAAATACAAGGAGAAGTCAAAGAAGAAGAACACGAAAGGGAGAGCTATGGTTAGCACCTGGAGTGATGAAGATGAAGGCTCCCTAAGCAATACCTCTGACAGTGAAGCTGAATCTGAGAAGCCCATTTGCCTTATGGCAACAAGCTCTGAAGACAGAGAGGAGGACTCAGATGAGGTAATCACTAGATTCGATAACTTTACTATTGCTGATTGGGTAGATGCCTACCATGAAATAGCTGATAAAGCAGATGATATCAGTAAGGAAAATAGGCATCTAAGATGAAAGATAAATTCCATGCAAAATAACACAACTCTAACTGATAAAATTGCATGTCTAGAATCTGAGAATAGTAGATTGAAACTCACATGTTCTGAATTAGAAGAAATCAAGAATGAGTCAAAAGCCTCTAAAGAAGAAAATGAGAGGTTAGAAAAAGAAACTGATGAACTAAAATTAAAAATTCAGAAATGTGAGAGTGAGATAAAAATAGTGAATGAAAAATATCAAGCTGTCCTGAGTGTGAACACAGAACTGAAAAAATCCATTGAAGAAATTCAAAAGGATAATGAGGACAAGCTTAAAACCATTGAGAAAATGACCCAAGGTACAGATAATCTAAATGCTCTGTTAGGGTCAAAGGTCAACTTCAGAAAAGAGGGCCTAGGATTTAATTCTAGTGCAACAAAAACCTTTGGAATGAAAACCATTCCATTTGTTGCACAAAAAGAGAAAAAAACCTCTAATTAGCATGAATTCAAACATTTCAATGAACAAAACTGCTAATCTGAAAAAGTCCATTCCTGAGGACAAGGGCAAACAAAAATTGAGTGAGACTAGTAGAGCTAGCACATCCAAGCAAAATCCTAAAGCTCAGTCTCAGGTTAGGGTTAAACCTACACAGTCTTATAAAACCCATGCTAAGGTCACCAAGTCTCCACCATCACCACCACCTATGAAGAAGACCCAACACACACTTGTGAATAGGTCAGCAGGGTCCAAGGTGCAGGGTTGGCAGAATGCTTTTAGAGCTCACCCCAAACACTTATACCAACCTAGAGCCCAGTCCCACTTCTTTGCACAGTCAACCTATCCAAATAGGTCAGGATGGACTAGGACTCAAGGATGGTTTACAGGTCACGGACATCAGGCTACACAGTCTTATAGACCTTACCCTAGAAATTGGGTTAGTGGGTATGCCAAGTGGACACCTAGGAACCAATATTTCTACAGCCAGCCCAATGATCACTATGGCCAAAATTTCGTGAATACATCCTGGACAAGGCACTGGCACAGAAATAATCAATCTGTAAATAATCATGCTAGTGTCAACAAGAAGAAGAAAAACAAAAAGAAATCTGGAAAATCCATTGAACAGAACTGTTTCAAACAAATGTGGATTCCGAAAAGTCTACTTTCTTATTTTAACTGCTTTCCATCTTCTCTGGAGTCCAATCAGTCTTGGGTTCCAAACTTCTCTACCTGATTGTGTGTGCAGGTATGCCTGGCAGCCAACAACAACTTGTGGTACTTGGATAGTGGCTGCTCCAGGCATATGACAGGGGATAAGGCCAAGTTTTACATGCTGACAGAGAAACAAGGAGGCCTTCTCACCTTTGGTAGCAACACAAAGGGTAAGATTGTTGGAACAGGTAAGGTAGGTAAGTGTACTACTTGTTGCATTGAGGATGTCATGCTGGTTGAAGGATTAGCTTATAACTTACTTAGCATCAGTCAGCTATGTGATAAAGGATGCAAAGCGCTTTTTGACTCTCAATGTTGTAAAGTTTTTGAACCTAATTCCGAAACTGTAAAATTTTCTGGTAAGAGGATAAATAACACTTACATGATAGATCTAGATGATATTCAACATTCTAACCTATGCCTTATTGCTAGTAAAGAAGACTTAGCATTTTTATGGCATCGTAGGTTAGGTCATGCTAGTTACACTGTTTTGCATAAACTGAATAAGCATAGTATGGTTAGAGGACTTCCTGAAGTTTCCTTTAAGAAAGAAAATAAAATATGTGATGCATGCACTTAATCAAAGTTAACTAGAAAGTCATTTAAATCTAGAACAGAAAATCTATCTTCTAAACCCTATGAGCTGATACACATGGACCTTTTTAGGCCAACCAGGTCTGTCAGCTTATCAGGGAGGAAGTATGAGTTTGTCATGGTAGATGACTTCTCTATGTATGCTTGGGTATATTTCTTATCACATAAAAGTGATGCATTCTCAGAATTTCAGGAGTTCTGTCTTAAGAAAAACCAGAAAATTGAAAATATTTTGACTGATCATGGAGGTGAGTTTCAAAACTCACAGTTTGATGAATTCTACAGGTCAAATGGAATTAACCACAGGTTCTCCTCCCCAAGGACACCTGAGCAGAATGGAGTTGTGGAGAGAAGGAACATAACCTTAGTGGAGATGGGTCGTACACTCTTGGTTGAAGGTGGTCTACCAAGGAGGTTTTGGGCAGAAGCAGTAAATACTGCATATTATGTAATTAACAGAGCCATGGTAAGACCTTCTACTCAGAAAACACCATATGAGATCTCAAAGGGTAAGAAACATTCTATTGCTCATTTCAAGATTTTTGGTTGTAAATGTTTCATTCATATAAATGATAAAAGAGACCTTGATAAATTTGAACCTTCTCTCCATGATAATCTGAATAACAAATCATGTCTTTCATCAAAAATTCATCTAAATGACAGGTTGTTGCTCTTCTATATGATAGGGGGTTGCCATCATCAAAAAGGGGGAGATTGTTGTGACTCTTCTGTGTTGATGATGTTGACTTATGCTTTACTTCATTGGCAACACCTTGTTTTGATTGATTGGCAACTGTTTATGTTTTGATGAAATTGCTCTTATCAGATTGTCTGTGTGTTCTATGCACTTTACAAGTTTACACACTGCACACACACTCAAAGTCTACACATTGCACGTAGAGTCTATACACTGCTTTGTGTTGTGTTTGTGCATCGTTTAGAACACAAGTATATACATCCATGCAACATGGGTCGACCCCCTTCTTAGATGCGTTGACGCCCCCAGATTTCCAAGTTTATACACTCGTCTCCATGCATAGCAGAGTCTATACAGTGCAGCTCCTATAACTTGCATGTCTATACATTGCATTGTGGCGTTTGTGCTCAAAGTATATACATTGTCCATCTTCTTAGTGTCTCATGCATTAACTAAGTCTGTACACTGTCCGTATGACTTAGCGTCTTTGTGCATTGGGCGAAGTCCATACATTGCAGCTCACTTAACTAGCAAGTCTATACATTGGTTGTTGTCCTACAGCATCAACACAAGTCCATACACTGCACTGTAGCATGCACGAAGCTAAGTCCAAACATTAGTCAAGTCTGTACAACGTCATGCATCATTCTTCAAAGTCCATACACTGCACTGTTGCTTGCTCGAGGTGAAGTCTGTACATCCGTCAGTGAACTTCGAAGTCTATACACTGGGATCTTTACCTACGTTCAGTTCTGTAAGTCTGTACATTGGGCTTTCACGTAAAGTCTATACATCCTTGAACTGTGCAAGTCTGTACATCATTGCTTTGCCAAAGTCTACACATTGTGAACCTTCAAGTCTGTACAGACTTTGCTTCGCTCAAGTCTGTACATCGTCCAGTTGTCTTTGGCAAGTCTTCACATCGTGAAGTCTATACACTCAATTGTCTTGCATTGCATCAAGTATGTACAGCCTTTCCTTCGGCAAGTCTGTACATCGTTCATGAAGTCTGAACAATGAGCAAGTCTGTACATCGGACTAGTCTGCATCGGCTAAGTCCATACATTGTCCAATGCATTGCATGCATCATTCATGAAGTCTATACATCGAGTTGAATGCTGGCTAAGTCTGCACATCGTCTGTCTTACTTAGAGTCTCATGAATAACATGAAGTCAGTACATCGCATATCATTCAAGTCTACACATTGTGCATCATTTTAGTTGAAGCCTGTACATCGTGCATCTAGTGTTTCAAGTCTATACATTGTTGCACGTTGTGTCTGTCTAAGTCTTCACAGTGCTTCTTCATGCATTGAAGTCTGCACATTGCTGCACGCTCATCAAGCCCATACACTGGCATGTCTTTACATTGCCTAGTCTATACATTGGCTGCTGAATGTTCTTCAAAGTCTGCACATTGCATTACACTTCAGCAAGTCTGTACAGCAGTTGCCTTCATATAGGAAGTCTGTACATCGCACAGCACTGCATATATGAAGTCTATACATTCCAGAGTCTGTACATTGCATTCACGTTCACAAAGTCTATACAATGCATTCGAGTTCACAAAGTCTATACAGTGAAGTCTATACAATGCATTGCATCCCACAAATTCTGTACAGGGTTTATACTTAAACTGATAATTCTATTTCGTCTGTCTGACAGGGATTCTTTGCAGGGATTGATGACTTGGCTCGTGATCCAAGGAAGGACGAGGTGCTCAGATGGTGACACGTGGAAGTAGCCCATCCAGGATGCTGCCATGTGGATGAAATTTCCTCAGACCTGGAGAATTCTTTGGGCGGGAAATGTGGAAGCCACACGCCCTTATCCAATCTGCTGCTGGTATATATAGGAGTCTTCTTCTTCAGGAGGAGGCAGATCGAACAGTGGCAAAGTCTATACAGTGAGTGTAAAAGCCTGAAGCAGTAGAGAGCCACCGATCCACAGAGAGAAGAAAAATTGAGAAGAAGAAAAAGAGAGAAGAGAAGATTGAGAGAGATGTGTTGAGAGAGTGAGATTGAGAGAGTTTGATTGAGAGATTGTTCCTCAGACTCTTGGTTCAGATACCAGAGTTGAGCTTTGCTCATTCCGAGCTACATTCCCATTTGGGTTTTCTATTTTCGTTTGCTTCTGTCTTTTATTTCCGAAATTGCTTCTTCAAGCTGTGAGTCAGCTGTTAGCAGAGGTGCTGCCTCTGGACGGGTAAGCTGTAAACCCCAGCGGTTGCAGTGGAGGTCTCCACTCGACAGGTGAAGCTGTAATCCTCAGCAGGCGAGACTTGTCTCCAATAGCAAGCTGTGTTGCTCAGCGGTTTGTAGGCCAAGCTGTATTGCCCAACAGACGCAAGCTGTACTGTGCAGCAGTAAGCCATACTCGGTTGAGTGTGGGGTGGACGTAGGTCTCTGACCGAACCACCTAAAAATCTTGGGTGTCTTGTGTTTGTGAGTTTTCTTGTGATATGCTGTGTGGCTGCATGTGTCGACACTCCTCATAGTGTTCTTTCTATCGCTCAACAGTTGTTTGTTTTAAATTCTGCATTATAGTTCAACTGTGTTTTAAATTAGCCATTAGATCTATTCACCCCCCTCTCGATCCACTCTCAGTGGAGATAGACTGCGTCCATCTAACATAACAAATAGTGCGTAGATGCACTAAGACAAAAGGTCGATGCAGTTGTATCAGCTGTGCTAGTGAGGTTAATGCTACAAGATTCAAAACCCTTAACTTAAGTCCAGATCCAATAAAGGAGTTTGACCCTACAATCAGCATAAGTGACACATGATCCCAAGAATGGTAGGAAAGGTGTCACGTGGACCCAGGAAGCTTATGATTGGGCACATGATCCAAGGCAAACAGTCCAGTCGAAAGGATTTACCACGTGGAAAGCCTCTCACCACTACCTAACACGTGGACTCTTGAATCAAAGCACCTTCTAGAATTCCTTTGGCGGGTGTGTTCCCTCCACATGCTCTCGATGGAATCTTGTGGGGACCATAAGAAATCGCGCCAATGGAAAGAGGATGGAATTAAATTACTTTATCCAAAAAGAATCTCCGGAAGCCTTGTTTTTCATATAAATAGGAAGCATCCTTCTCTGAGTTGTATAGCAGCGACAGAAGGGAACTGTTACAGAAGGCTGCCAAGAGAGGAGTGCTGTGAGGAGAAGAAGTAAAGAAAGAGAGCTGAGGTGAAGAGAAGAGAGTTATCGAGTGAGTAGAATAAAAGAATTGAGAAAAAGAAGGGAGAGTTCAGAGAAGGAGATCGTGAGAGGAAGAAGAAGAAGAGTGAAGCATCTGAGTAGTGAAAGAGTGTGCAGCCATAGATATTTCAGATCTGTGGTCTTTGGATCAAATCCAGACCACTGTGCTCATCGAGCTACATCTGCTTTGTTCATTTCTTTTCTATTATTCTTTTGTTTCCTTGTTTTCTTCTGAATTTTGAAGAGTGATCTAGAGGGGGGTGAATAGATCAATCACCTAATAAAAACATATCATAGCAGCTACCAATGCGGAATTGAAACAAGCTACTGCAGGACGGTCTGAAACCACTCAATCGCAACCAATATATACCTAATCAAGTACATCAGTCCTTATGCGATCCTAAACAACCATCTACCAAGCGATGAGCTGAATGCATCGATGAACACAAGTAACAAAGCAATCGCACAGTAGACAAGGGTTTTTAGGTGGTTCAACCTCAATGCAGAGGTCTACATCCACCCCACACTCAAACCAGAGTGTGGCTACACTGCTGACTCACAGCTTGCCGCTGATCCACAGCTTCGGGGAATAATCGCTACAACCAGCTGAGCTTCACAGCTTGTTGTCCATAGGAATCCTCCTCTACAACCGCTAAGGATTACAGCTTAACCTCTGCTGACACACAACTTGTTTAAGAGTTTCAAAAGCAAAATGAAAGAAAGCGAAAGATCAGAAAACCCAAACGAGAATGTAGCTCAACAACGAGCAAGATCAGCTCAGGTTCTGAACCTGGAGACTGATGACAGACACTCTCTGAAATTCTTCTCTCCAAGATCTCTTCCTTTTTCTCTTCTCAAATCTACTATCTATCAATCTGGATCGGGCTTGCTCTTTTTCTCACTCAGCTTCTTCTCTCAATATTGCACTAGACTCTTCTACCTCGATCTCTCTTCTCTTGAACGAGCATCTCCTTATTAGTAGGAAACATCAGAGAGGTAGGGTGTGTGTTCACAATGCTTCCTGCCCAATTACCTTATCCAGATCTGACATTCCCAGGCCACGTGGTAGCATCCCAGCTCGATTACTTTTCACGTGTCACGATCCTGGCACATCTTCCATTCTTGGATCACGTGCCATTCTCAACTTCCCCGAACGAGCATCCTGTCAAAGTGTTAGACTCGAGGTCAGCTTAAGACAGTTATGCAAGAGATAAAGATTTGCACGGACTTGATATATTGTCAGAGCTGAAGTGCACAGACTCAAATCAGCATTAGATTACATATGCACGAACTTAATGTTCGCGCAGCACACATATGCACAGACTTGATATATCCCCAGATTGGAAGTGCATAGAATATGTGTGTGCGAGATGCAGATGGTGCACTGACATAGTGTGTGCACAAGCATGGAATGCACTGACTATGTATGTGCAAAGTGCGAGGGTTGCACTGACCCGATTTGCCGTAGTCTGCGTTATGCATCATATGAGATATGCACAGACTTACTATACAGCATGCCTACACTTACACAGACTCAAGGATAAGACTCTTATGTACAGACTTACCAAAGACATGTGCATGGACTTTATGTGCACGGTGCAAGAGTTGCACCGACTCAAATGCGTGCGAGGTTAACTAATGCACCGACTTCATGTGCCTTGAACTACGCATGCACGGACTTGGTAGCGTACAGCAATAATGATTGCACCGCCTCGAATATGCATGCACGAAGTGTTGCACCGACTCTATTCTTATGCACAGACTAAGTTCAAAGATGCAAACAACAGTTATATGAAAATCTGAAATATAAAGTGCATCAAAATACATACACCATCATGTCAAAATAAAGTCAACACCTCAGTCAACTAAGTCAAACAGTACGGTTGCCATTCACTCAAAACAATTCAGCATGTTGCCAATCACTTAAAACAATGCAGCCCAAAGCAGTACACATACTTCTCATCAAGCCATAGGAGACCCAACATTCTCGCCCTTCAATCCATCTCAAAGGAGACCCAACATTCTCCCCCTTTTTGATGATGGCAACCCCAATAGCCCCAATGGCAATTCCAAAAAATTGACTACCATAAAGATGATGTGTTTTGATGAGACATGAAGCATAATCAGATGATATGCATGAAAATATTGACACTTTGAATGAACTCTAAGTTGTTGTGCAGACTCTCCCCCTGAATAAGATGCTCCCCCTGAACCTATGACTCCTACCCCTTGATCAAAAATATCATGAGCCCCTTCTCTTTCCCTTCTCTCACTTTTTGTGATTAACATCTCTTCTCCTATATGAAAAACTATCCCCTTAAACACGTAGTCTCTCCCCCTTTGCCATCAGAACACAATCTCTTACTTTACCACAAGAAGGGAGAAGAGAAAGACAATAAACTCTCCCCCTTTGCCATCAGCAAATAAGAGGAAGGGAGACGGAGGATAAGAAGGGATAATTCTATGCAATGGTTTGAAAAATGAGCAAATTATGGGACAACCCTTGAGATATAAGAGTCGAGCAATGGGCATTCTTGATTAAATTCTGGTTTAACAATTATAGAAGGTAGAGTAAAGTCACTGACTTTCTGAAATAAGGTTATAGACTCTGTTTATAGCAATGAACCTAAGTCACATAACCATAATAGTCTAGGGCAAGACAATACCCTACTAATTTCAGAGATAGTGAATATCAAGGAAAATCACCTGAATTTGTATTGAGGTTAAACAATTGGCGCTCAATGACTTTTGAATCTCAAGAGTTACAGCAATTGTTTTTCACTTCTAATTTTAAAGCTGAACTCAGTGAACAGACAAGTGTCATTTATGCCGTTGACGTTAGGTGTACACGTGGGTTAGACGCCAGTACCCCCTATTAATAAGCATAAATTACTATATCTGCCACTGATTAAAAACTACCAAGATTATTTACACTTTTGACATTAAGAGTACACGTTTATCAGACGCTAGTACCCCCAGTTAGTGAAATCACCCCTATAGATTTGACCATATGAACAGAGATAACATGAAGCACTTCATGACATGAGGTCCACTCCATTTCTTTGATGGAGGGTTCAGTTTCTCAGTGCAATTCAACCACTGTTCTGCCACTTTGTTCATTTATTTTCTTTAATGATCTTATTGTTGCTGCCCTTATAACTTTTCGGAGTGACTTATTTAAAAACAATACAGACTCTAGTTTTTTGACCCTAGACTTCACTAAGTCTGTCATGTTCAGATACTGTGAAGACCTTTTCTATTATAACCATGAAAGAGAGGTTAAGAGTTATAAATGTTTCTATCACCTTATTTTCTGAAGATAGTCTTTTGAATTCTACAGTCTATTAAAGTTAAACCTTCAGTTCATTCAATGAGCACATGTGATTTTTATAACAGAAGAGTTGTAATAATTGCAGCTCATAGTAATGAACCAATTACTAGACAGTTATCCATCAGAATAAGGGAGTATACAATGAAGTATAGAATCAGCTCAAAGAGTTTCAAGGAGAGTAGTTTCAAGCAAAATCAATTGATACCAATGACATAAGTGATGCTAGATGATAAGGACTTCTGAGACTGAGGAGAGAGTAGAAAGAGTTGAACTCAGTTCAGACATTGCTACCCTCCCCTTGACATCAAGATGCACTGACTTTGATATGCAAAAAGTAGACCTTGCACCGACCTTAACATGCAGGACATAGACAATGCACCGACTGTGTATGCGAGTGATGTGAAGATGCATCGACTATGTGTAAAATTGTATTGACAGAACCTTGGTGTAGAACATGCATTAGACTTAAATGCTCACACAATGCATCGACTATATGCGAGAAATGCAACGACTTATACTCTGTGCAAGATTATGCATCGACTTCATAACTCAACAGTGCAAGACATGCATATTACATTTCAACTGTGCAAAGCAATTGTTCAGACATCAGAAGTTGTTTATTCAAAATTCAGAAGCAGACTAACACAGAATTATTTTTCAAGCCATATACATTTCAAATAAAGGATGAAATCATGAATCATTTTCATGCTGAAATTTACATAGCCCAAATTCTCTTCTTAGATGTTTAAAGCTTTCATTTCTAAGAGGCTTAGTAAAAATATCAGCAATCTATTTTTCGGTTTCAACAAAATGTAGTTCAATTTCATTTTTGCTTACTGCATCTCTAAGGAAATGGTGTTTGATTTCAATGTGCTTAGTCCTAGAGTGATGAATAGGATTTTTGGTAAGGCAGATAGCACTGGTGTTATCACATAAAATTGGAATACATCCCAAATTTATCTGATAATCTAAAAGTTGGTGCTTGATCCATAGTACCTGAGCTGTATAATTCCCTGCAACGACATATTCTGCCTCTGCAGTAGACAAGGCAACTGTGTGTTGCTTCTTGGAAGCCCAAGATACTAGGCAACCACCTAGGAATTGGCAGTAGCCACCAGTGCTTTTCCTATCTACCCGACACCCTGCATAGTCTGCATCAGTGTATGCTAGAAGCTATAGTTCACACTTAGCAGGGTACCAAAGCCCAAGTTCTTGGGTGCCTGATAGATCCTAAATTTTTTTTTTCACTACACTAAAGTGAGACTCCTTAGGACTAGCCTGAAATGTAGCACATAAACACACTGCAAACTGTATATCAGGCCTAGATGCAGTAAGGTAAAGAAGGGATCCTATCATACCTATCTACATCTTGTTATCAATTGTTTTACCTTTGGAGTCTTCATCAAGACTTGTTGAAATACCAATTGGTGCTGTAATTTCCTTGAGGTTTTCAAATTTAAGCTTCTTCAGTAGGTCCCTTATGTACTTAGACTGGGTGATGAATGTTCCATCTTTGGTTTGGGTCACCTGCAGTCCAAGAAACAATTTTAGCTCACCCATTGAGCTCATCTCAAATTCTTGTGTCATCAAGTCAGAAAATTCCTTACACATCTTCGGGTTAGTTGAACCGAAAATGATATGATCTACATATATCTGAACAATGAGAATGTCTGGATGACATATCTTGGTAAACAGCATTTGGTCAATCTCACCTCTA
This sequence comes from Amorphophallus konjac, assembly GCA_022559845.1. Classification (NCBI taxonomy): domain Eukaryota; kingdom Viridiplantae; phylum Streptophyta; class Magnoliopsida; order Alismatales; family Araceae; genus Amorphophallus; species Amorphophallus konjac. Next base: position 244,277,812 of record CM040120.1, read on the forward strand.
GAGAATTTCTTTTTAGTAAGGAATTTGCTAAGCCTGTCATACCAAGCTCTAAGAGTTTGCTTCAAACCATAGAGAGCTTTATTCAATTTATAAACATGACTAGGGAAATCTAAGCATTCAGAACCAGGAGGTTGTCTTACAAAGACATCATCTTTTATTTCCCCATTTAAGAAAGCAGATTTCACATCCATCTACTGGAGAGTTATTCCTAGTGAGCATGCATAAGCAAGTAAAATCCTAATTGCCTTTAACCTAGCTACAAGGGCAAAAGATTCGTTGAAGTCAATTCCAAATTCTTGATTGTACCCCTGAGCTACAAGTCTAGATTTATTCTTAACCACGTTTCTCTGCTCATCAGTTTCATTTCTAAAAACCCATTTAGTCCCAATGACAATTCCATGATCAGGAGGTGGGACTAGGTTCCACACTTTGTTCCTATCAAACTGATTCAACTCCTCGTGCATGGCATTGATCCAATGCACATCATTTAGGGCACTATCAATGGTCTTGGGTTCTACATGAGAAACTAATGCAAAAGCATTCAATTCATTTTGAGCTTGAAAGAAACCTCTGGTCCTGGGGGGTTCATGCAAGTTGCCAATGACATTATCTACAGGATGGTCTTTAAGAAATCTAACATTGATAATTTGGTTGCCTTGACCTTCATTTACCTCCCCCTGAACAGCAGGCTCCTCTGCATTGTTATCTTCAGGTTCATCTTCCTGATCTAATTGGTCTGCAGACTTTCCTTCCTTCAAGATTTCTCCATCATATTCTTTCTTGCTTAGACCATTATCAAATTTAGTCAGGGTTTCATCGAAGACTACATGTGGAGACTCTTCAACAGTTTTGGAATTTATATTGTACACCCTATATGCTCTAGTAGTTTCAGAATATCCTAAGAAAATTCATGGATCACTTTTAGGTTCAAACTTATCAAGGTCTCTTTTATCATTGACATGAATTGTCACGCCCCGAGCCTTTATTACAGCGGAAGACTCACTCGGGGAGCGCGAACAGCCGGCATGGTAAGCCTCTTGCAAGCAAGAATCAATCAGAGCGCAAGACAATCGCACAAGTAAATGCAATTGCACAAGATTTAATCAAACTTCAACTTTATTTCATAATGCTCAATATTCAAGATACAATCACTAATTTGATTTCCATTCTACTAGACTCAAGAAATAGGAAAATTACATTGACTCAATCTAGACACTTTAACTTCCTAAGTCTTCACTCTCATCTTTATAACACTTTCACTCGCTTCCGGACCCGCTACTAGTATAGCCCGAATCTGAATCCGAACTATTTTCATCTCCTGAAAAATATTGGAAAGTAGGTCATGAGCACGGTTGCCCAGTAGGTATCTTCGCATCAACATGAAGGCACTATTTAAGTAATTATCATTTTAGCTCTAAAGAAATAAGGTAAAATCATGCGAATGCGAATCAATCATGCGATCAAATCAATAGAAACAAGATAACCATGTAAGATAGAATGATCAAGAATGAGCTAGCAAGAATATAACAAGAACATGATATTGGCCTTCCATGAACAAGAATGTAACGAGATTGTACTAGCAAGCCACATATTCATCACACTAGTCTCTTTTGAGTACATAGTTCGTGAATTTCTGTGGAATATCAAGCAAGAATGTCATGTCGTGCCGTGGATCTTCACTTATTTATAGAAATAGTACTCCCAGCGCAATGCGACGCCAGTAGCATCATACCCCATGGTTTATAAAATAGTATGTTTCCGGCAATCAGCCGAGGGGACTAGCATAGAGCCCTTGAACACAATCAGTGCTCGATCGCATCTTCAGTTATAAATTAAGCTACTTCCACGCAGTATAACAGTAAAGTATGGCCAAGAATATAGCACTTCCAATAATTCCATGATAACAATAATCAATGAATGAATGCTTCAATTTTGAATATATGAGATCAAGAATGACATTTAAACTAAGTTATGCTTATAGAATAAATCGACAGCATAACGGTATTTTCCTTTACTTCCATTACATTAGATCAATTTAAGCAATATGACAAGTTCTAGATCATCAAGGTTTGTCTAGAATCATTGAAATATCAACCCTTGGTCAAACCTTGGGTTAACATAAACAAGCTATGTAACGGTCATTGGCTGGGCCGTTACATTATGTAACGCGCCAGTAATAGGCCGTTACAGTGATCCGAGTCCAGAAGGATAAAAATAGACCCAGAGGAATGTGACGGTCTGGCACTGGGCCGTTACGTGATCCTGACGGTCCAGTTCAAGGCCGTTACATTTCAAGAATCAAAACCACGATAGAGTGTTCTAATAATGGGCTTTCATTGGTACAACCAACTCGGCGTCCTAGTGGGAATCCCAGGCTCGCGGAGAATTACGGAGGCCTTGAAACAATGATTTCCTAGTCCATTGGAAGGATTATCCAATAGAGAGGTCCTCATGTCCAAGATTGTGTTCCTATAGCGCAAAGTGTGAACTAATGACGACATACCGGAATATGTGCCATGTACTTATAGAATTGACTCTATTGACAAAGAGAGACATGTATAATCAAAGTGAAAATCGTGGTGAACTCCGTCAATACAACGTCTAAAAGTCATGCTTTATAATACAAGACTATAGAATTTTGGCATGAAATTAACATATCCTTAAAATATCATTAAGATATCAAAACATGCAATACCTATCATGCACAATCAGATATCCTAAAAATCATATAATCAGGTTAAAACTTAAGTAACTATGCTTAATCAATAAATAATATTGGCAAGTTATTTTCTGTCTTAGGGTTGACAGAACGCAGGATATAACGGTCTTAAGAGGGGGCGTCACAGTGAAAGTGACGGTCATGATCAAGCCGTTACTTGAATGTAACGCGTCTGTCCAAGCGCGTTAGAAACATCAGTGCAATTCAAATACTACAGAGTTTGTAACGGTCTGTAGTAGGGCCGTTACTTGAAAGTGACGGTCCTATGCTAGTGCGTTACAGTATCTGCTAACAGAAACAATCATAGAAACTAAGAGATCAACTCACATCATGTCTTTTATCAAAACATGATGAGTTTCTAGTCATGTTAACGAAGTAAGGCCATCTACATGCATAGGTAATCATGAATAGATGAATAGTCATGTTTTAATTTCTTAATTTGGCTAAGAGGTGCATGATGTGCATAGAACAAATAAAACATGAAATCAATGCTCTATAATGCATGGAATTCAATCAAACCAGAGGGCTTTTAGTCCTATCATGCTGTTTTTGCCGTTCATGAGATAACCTACCTCTTACTTAGACTGTAGTTTCTGAATTTGGTTGAGAACCTTGCCCTAGATCCCTTCCTTCTCTTGTGACTTTTTCAGCAACTTCTTTAGGCTCTAACTCCACGCCCTCTTGACCTAAAGATGTGAAATTCGGAGGGGAGTTAGTCTAAAGTATTGTAAACAAATACCTCTAAAGAACTTACCTGAGATAATGACTCCTTACCTTGCTTCTTTACGTCCCAAAAGTAGGGGTCGCACAGTTCAGAACTATGCCCTATTTATAGAGTTTAGGCTAGGGTTTAAGGATTAGATCGAGTTTAGAGTCCTTATTTCATCAAATCCCAATCTCTAAGAGTCCTTAGTAACATTACAAGCCTTCCAAGTCGATCCATAGTGGATAGGAACATCAAGTTCCAATCTTTTCATGAGTTCCTTCACTCACGAAACTTACAGGCATGTAACGGTCTGGAGACCACGCGTTACATGGATGTAGCGGTCTTACGATAGACCGTTACAGTCATCGTAGGTAGAATTTCTAAATCATTAAAACTCTTTTGTTAATTATCCACATCATTATATATATATAATTAATACTTATCCTAAAATCCGTGGATAGGCTTGAATACCTTCTAGAATATGGGCCTAACTTAATGGGCCTGAGTTAAAAACCTTTTAGACTTTAATTAAGTGGGTTGGGTTAATTGATCAACACTACTTGGCCTTATAATGACTTATTAATCAAATAAACCATTTATAAATTTATTTAGGCCTTTATTATTTATGAAGTTCTGGGGCACTACACCCTCCCCCACTTAGAAAGAATTTGGTCCCCAAATTCAATACATGGATTGAGGAGAGTGTACTTACAGTCAAACAATTCCGGGAATCTTTTCTTCATGGCTGATTCTGTTTCCCATGTTGCTTCATAAGGCCATGCTTTCTTCCATTGAATCTTAACCATAGGAATGACCTTATTTCTGAGTTGACGTACTTCTCGTTCCAAAATCTTCATTGGCGTTTGTTCATATGTCAAGTCCTTCTGAATCTCCAGATTGTCATAAGTGATAATGTGATCTGGATCATACACATACTTCTTCAGCATCGAGACGTGAAATACGTCATGAACTCCTGCTAACTGTGGTGGCAAAGCCAATTTATAAGCCACTTCACCGATCCTTTCGAGGATTTCAAATGGACCGATAAATCTTGGAGTTAGCTTTCCTTTAATGCCAAATCTTCGAATACCACGACCCGGAGAAACCTTTAGATATACATGTTCTCCTACTTGAAATTCCAAGTCGCGCCTTCGATTGTCAGCATAAGATTTCTGCCTATCTTGTGCCATTTTCATCCTTTCCTGAATGAGCTTGATTTTCTCTGTAGAATCCCTGATTAAATCGGGGCCTAGAAATTGCCTTTCCCCTATTTCATTCCAACATATTGGTGATCGACAACTTTTCCCATATAGAGCTTCAAAAGGTGCCATTTGTATGCTTGCTTGATAGCTGTTGTTATATGCAAATTCTACCAAAGGCAAGTGATCATGCCAACTTCCTCCAAAATCAATGACACAAGCCCTGAGCATATCTTCTACCACCTGATTTGTCCTTTCTGTTTGACCATCAGTTTGTGGATGGAAAGCGGTGCTAAAATTCAATCTAGTCCCAAGTGAATGTTGTAGGCTCTTCCAGAATTGTGATGTGAATCGGGGATCTCTATCTGATACAATAGCGACAGGGACTCCATGTAACTTGACAATTTCTTTTATGTATAGTGCTGCTAGAATATCTACAGACCATCGACTTTTTATTGGTATGAAATGTGCAGATTTAGTCAATCGGTCTATAATTACCCATATTCCATCGTGTCCACCTCTTGTCTTAGGTAGTCCCATAATGAAATCCATTCCTATGCTCTCCCATTTCCATTCCGGAATACTTAAGGGATGTAATTTACCTGCGGGTCTGAAATGTTCCGCCTTCACTTGTTGACATGTGAGACACCGAGATACGAAGTCAGCTACTTCCCTCTTCATATTGGGCCACCAAAAGTTTCTTTTGAGATCCTGATACATTTTTGTACCTCCTGGATGAATGGTATACTTTGATTTATGTGCTTCTTCTAAGATCAATTTCTTTGTATCTTCATGATCGGGTATACACATTCGGCCCTTGAATAGCATTCTTCCATCTTCGGATATAGAAAAATCCGGTCTTTGTTCAATATTGGCCTTAATTTCCAGTAAAATTGGGTCATCCTCTTGTAACTTGGCCAAATCCTCAATCAATGTTGGTTGAGCTCGGATATTTGCCATGAAACAATTATCTTCCTTAATGTCAACATCTAGATTCAATTGAGCAAATTGAGGAACAAGGTTAGTCATACTAATCATGAGACTTGATAACATACCCATTGGTTTCTGCTGAGTGCATCTGCTACAGCATTTGCCTTGCCAGGGTGATATTGAATAGCGAAATCGAAGTCTTTAAGATATTCCAACCATCTCCTCTGCCTCATGTTAAGCTCTTTTTGAGAAAATAAATATTTCAAACTCTTATGGTCTGAATAGACAGTGAACTTTTCTCCATAAAGATAATGACGCCAAATCTTCAAGGCGAAGATAACTGCTGCCAATTCTAAATCATGTACAGGATAATTTTCTTCGTGACGTTTCAATTGTCTTGAAGAATAGCAAATCACCTTTCCATCTTGCATAAGGACACACCCTAAGCCAATTCCAGATGCATCCGTATATACTTCAAATCCAGCACCCTCTATTGGTAGTGACAAAACAGGGGCTGTTGTAAGATGATTCTTAAGACTTTGGAAACTCTTTTCACAGTCCTTCGACCAGACAAAAGATTTTCTTTTCTGGTAAGTCTAGTTAAAGGAACCGCGATCTTTGAAAAGTCCTTTATGAATCTTCTATAATAACCTGCTAGACCCAAAAAGCTTCTAACTTCAGACACAGTCGTTGGTCGACTCCAATCTCTGACAGCTTCTACCTTAGAAGGATCCACAGCAATACCTTCTTTTGAAATAATGTGGCCTAGGAATGAGACTTCCTTGAGCCAGAATTCACACTTATTGAGTTTGGCATAAAGTTTATGTTCTCTAAGTGTTTGCAAGGCTATCCTTAGATGTTCTTCATGTTCTTCTTTTGTCTTGGAGTATATCAGGATATCATCGATGAAGACGACGATGAACTGATCTAAATATGGCTGGAAGACACTGTTCATAAGTTGCATGAATGCTGCTGGGGCATTAGTTAACCCAAACGGCATTACCACGAATTCATAGTGGCCATAACGACTTCGAAAAGCCGATTTGTAAATGTCCTCTTCTTTGATTCTAAGCTGATGATAACCTGATCTTAGGTCAATCTTAGAAAAATATTCTGCTCCCGAAAGCTGATCGAAGAGCTCATCAATACGCGGCAATGGGTATTTGTTCTTGATTGTAAGTTGATTCAATCGCCGGTAGTCAATGCATAACCTGAGAGAACCATCCTTCTTCTTGACAAATAGAACCGGCGCACCCCAAGGGGATGTGCTAGGTCTGATAAAACCCTTGTCTAGAAGTTCCTGTAATTGCTTCTTTAATTCCTTGAGTTCTGTGGGGGACATCCTGTAAGGGGCTATAGAAACAGGTGCCGCACCTGGAATGAGTTCGATGGTAAAGTTTACTTCCCTCTCGGGCGGTAAATTAGGTAGTTCAGATGGGAACACGTCCGGGAATTCATTTGCAATAGGAATGTTTGCTAGGATAATTTCCTTAGATTCGGTGACAATGACTGAAGCAAGAAAAGCTTCACATCCTTGCGAGATAAGTTTGCAAGCGTGTAGAGAAGATATAATGATAGGATGCTTCTTGTATTTGATGCCAAGAAAGGAAAATCTTGGAAGACCGGGCTTTCGGAAAGATATAATCCTATTTCGGCAGTTGATGTAAGCATCATGGTCTACAAGCCAATCTACCCCTAAAATGGCATCATATCCTTTCATGTCAAGGCATACTAAGTTTGCGGGGAGATTGTGTCCTTCTACCACTACCTCACAATCAGGATAATAGTTGGTAAGCTTAGTTCCAGATCCTAAAGGTGTAGTAATAGCGAGATCTGAAGGTAGGGGAACTGATGCAGTTGGTAAGGTTTTTGCAAAAGTGGTGGAGATAAAAGAATGAGAAGCACCAGTATCAAATAGCACGAATGCAGGACGAGAACAGATTTGAAGAGTACCTTCCATGAGCCCATCATTTTGATCCCTGGGCGCTTCTTCTTCATCTATAACTGCATTGAGGCGAGCCTGCCTCCTACGTCCTCCATTATTTGGTTGGTCTTTCATAAGGGGGCAATCTGGCACACGATGCTCCCTACTCCCACAGCGCAAACAAGCACCTAGGCGCTTCCAGCATTCTTCAGCCGAGTGGCCGAATTTCTCACAAAAGGTGCACGCCGAGGCGACTTGCTCCTTTTCTTCCTTCACCTTTTTACTACTCTTTTGAGAACTTCCACCGTTCCCGTTCCTTGATCTTTTCTTATTATCACGGCTTTTGTATGGTTCCGTGATGCTGAACTTCTCCTTCTTATAATGCCGATCAGAGCGCCGGCTAGATTCTTCTCCCTTTCCTTTCAACCTTTCGACCTTCTCTAAGGTCCTCTCGCATAAATATGCCCTTTGAACCATCTCCGCATAAGTGCGGATATTCTGTGTCCCCAGTTGTTGAATGAAATCGGGCCGTAACCCGTCCATAAATCGGTTTGCTTTTAATAAGTCTGTACTAATCAAATGTGGTGCATACGGTGCTAGCCTTGAAAACTGCAACTCATATTCTGCCACGGACATCATCCCTTGACGAAGGGAGGCAAACTCCATAGCCTTCCTTTCCTTTACATGCTCGGAGAAATATTTGGCACGGAATAAAGTGAGAAAAACATTCCATGTATGTGGCGCATCGGCTGGAGGTGCCGGAACTGATTTCCACCAAGTGCGAGCATCCTTGTTTAATTGGAACGTAGCTAGACGGACTTTCTCCTGATCAGTGCATTGAATAACATCAAATATCCTATTCATCTCTTCGATCCAATTTTCTGCTTCGTCTGGATTGGAAGATCCATAGAAACGCGGAGGATTTAGACTCCGAAAATTGCGATGAAGGTCTCCTGCCCTTGCCCCCGCACCACCTTGTGCTATAGTTTGCAGTGCCTGGGTGAGGCCGGCAACAGTTTGTTGCATACCGTCCCAATCTACGCGATGAGCCATGATAAGAATAATAAGGTACCTGAGAGAAAATAACAACTTGTTATTTCTCATGAATATTGGAATAAGCATAATAAATCTTAAACTAATTAGCTATCTTATCCCGGGCTCTACCTAATTCTCACATGGGTACGGAAATTTTCTTCCTTAGTTCATAGGTATGGGTCCTTAAACCTTGGACTTATCCTATGACATGACTCTTTTCCTTAAGTCCTGAGACTTAGGCTCTGATACAAACTTAACTGTCACGCCCCGAGCCTTTATTACAGCGAAGACTCGCTCGGGGAGCGCGAACAGCCGGCATGGTAAGCCTCTTGCAAGCAAGAATCAATCAGAGTGCAAGACAAACACACAAGTAAATGCAATTGCACAAGATTTAATCAAACTTCAACTTTATTTCATAATGCTCAATATTCAAGATACAATCACTAATTTGATTTCCATTCTACTAGACTCAAGAAATAGAAAATTACATTGACTCAATCTAGACACTTTAACTTCCTAAGTCTTCACTCTCATCTTTATAACACTTTCACTCGCTTCCGGACCCGCTACTAGTATAGCCCGAATCCGAATCCGAACTATTTCCATCTCCTGAAAAATATTGGAAAGTAGGTCATGAGCACACTTGCCCAGTAGGTATCTTCGCATCAACATGAAGGCACTATTTAAGTAATTATCATTTTAGCTCTAAAGAAATAAGGTAAAATCATGCGAATGCGAATCAATCATGCGATCAAATCAATAGAAACAAGATAACCATGTAAGATAGAATGATCAAGAATGAGCTAGCAAGAATATAACAAGAACATGATATTGGCCTTCCATGAACAAGAATGTAACGAGATTGTACTAGCAAGCCACATATTCATCACACTAGTCTCTTTTGAGTACATAGTTCGTGAATTTCTGTGGAATATCAAGCAAGAATGTCATGTCGTGCCGTGGATCTTCACTTATTTATAGAAATAGTATTCCCAGCGCAATGCGACGCCAGTAGCATCATACCCCATGGTTTATAAAATAGTATGTTTCCGGTAATCAGCCGAGGGGACTAGCATAGAGCCCTTGAACACAATCAGTGCTCGATCGCATCTTCAGTTATAAATTAAGCTACTTCCACGCAGTATAACAGTAAAGTATGGCCAAGAATGTAGCACTTCCAATAATTCCATGATAACAATAATCAATGAATGAATGCTTCAATTTTGAATATATGAGATCAAGAATGACATTTAAACTAAGTTATGCTTATAGAATAAATCGACAGCATAACGGTATTTTCCTTTACTTCCATTACATTAGATCAATTTAAGCAATATGACAAGTTCTAGATCATCAAGGTTTGTCTAGAATCATTGAATATCAACCCTTGGTCAAACCTTGGGTTAACATAAACAAGCTATGTAACGGTCATTGCTGGGCCGTTACATTATGTAACGCGCCAGTAATAGGCCGTTACAGTGATCCGAGTCCAGAAGGATAAAAATAGACCCAGAGGAATGTGACGGTCTGGCACTGGGCCGTTACGTGATCCTGACGGTCCAGTTCAAGGCCGTTACATTTCAAGAATCAAAACCACGATAGAGTGTTCTAATAATGGGCTTTCATTGGTACAACCAACTCGGCGTCCTAGTGGGAATCCCAGGCTCGCGGAGAATTACGGAGGCCTTGAAACAATGATTTCCTAGTCCATTGGAAGGATTATCCAATAGAGAGGTCCTCATGTCCAAGATTGTGTTCCTATAGTGCAAAGTGTGAACTAATGACGACATACCGGAATATGTGCCATGTACTTATAGAATTGACTCTATTGACAAAGAGAGACATGTATAATCAAAGTGAAAATCGTGGTGAACTCCGTCAATACAACGTCTAAAAGTCATGCTTTATAATACAAGACTATAGAATTTTGGCATGAAATTAACATATCCTTAAAATATCATTAAGATATCAAAACATGCAATACCTATCATGCACAATCAGATATCCTAAAAATCATATAATCAGGTTAAAACTTAAGTAACTATGCTTAATCAATAAATAATATTGGCAAGTTATTTTCTGTCTTAGGGTTGACAGAACGCAGGATATAACGGTCTTAAGAGGGGGCGTCACAGTGAAAGTGACGGTCATGATCAAGCCGTTACTTGAATGTAACGCGTCTGTCCAAGCGCGTTAGAAACATCAGTGCAATTCAAATACTACAGAGTTTGTAACGGTCTGTAGTAGGGCCGTTACTTGAAAGTGACGGTCCTATGCTAGTGCGTTACAGTATCTGCTAACAGAAACAATCATAGAAACTAAGAGATCAACTCACATCATGTCTTTTATCAAAACATGATGAGTTTCTAGTCATGTTAACGAAGTAAGGCCATCTACATGCATAGGTAATCATGAATAGATGAATAGTCATGTTTTAATTTCTTAATTTGGCTAAGAGGTGCATGATGTGCATAGAACAAATAAAACATGAAATCAATGCTCTATAATGCATGGAATTCAATCAAACCAGAGGGCTTTTAGTCCTATCATGCTGTTTTTGCCGTTCATGAGATAACCTACCTCTTACTTAGACTGTAGTTTCTGAATTTGGTTGAGAACCTTGCCCTAGATCCCTTCCTTCTCTTGTGACTTTTTCAGCAACTTCTTTAGGCTCTAACTCCACGCCCTCTTGACCTAAAGATGTGAAATTCGGAGGGGAGTTAGTCTAAAGTATTGTAAACAAATACCTCTAAAGAACTTACCTGAGATAATGACTCCTTACCTTGCTTCTTTACGTCCCAAAAGTAGGGGTCGCACAGTTCAGAACTATGCCCTATTTATAGAGTTTAGGCTAGGGTTTAAGGATTAGATCGAGTTTAGAGTCCTTATTTCATCAAATCCCAATCTCTAAGAGTCCTTAGTAACATTACAAGCCTTCCCAAGTCGATCCATAGTGGATAGGAACATCAAGTTCCAATCTTTTCATGAGTTCCTTCACTCACGAAACTTACAGGCATGTAACGGTCTGGAGACCACGCGTTACATGGATGTAGCGGTCTTACGATAGACCGTTACAGTCATCGTAGGTAGAATTTCTAAATCATTAAAACTCTTTTGTTAATTATCCACATCATTATATATATATAATTAATACTTATCCTAAAATCGTGGATAGGCTTGAATACCTTCTAGAATATGGGCCTAACTTAATGGGCCTGAGTTAAAAACCTTTTAGACTTTAATTAAGTGGGTTGGGTTAATTGATCAACACTACTTGGCCTTATAATGACTTATTAATCAAATAAACCATTTATAAATTTATTTAGGCCTTTATTATTTATGAAGTTCTGGGGCACTACATGAATAAAATACCTACAGCCAAAGACCTTGAAGTGAGCAAGTGAAGTTTTCTTACCCTTGAGGATTTCATATGGAGTTTTCTGGGTAAATGGCCTTACCATGGCTTTGTTAATTACATGGCATGCAGTATTGACTGCCTCTTCCCAAAAGTTCTTTGGTAGGCTACCCTCCACTTGCAATGTATGGGCCATCTCCACAAGAGTCTGGTTCATCCTTTCCACTACTCCATTTTGCTCTGGTGTTCTAGGGGAGGGGAACCGATGAGTGATGCCATTGTCCCTGCAAAACTCATCAAATTGTGAGTTTTCAAACTCACCGCCATGATCAGATAAAATATTTTCAAATGATTTTTCATTTTTCTATTTGATTTTCAAATAGAACTCTTGAAATTCATTGAAAGCATCATTTTTATGAGTAAGGAAGAACACCCAAGTAAACCTAGAGAAGTCATCAACTAATTCATATCCATATCTCCTACCTGACAAGCTGACAGATCTTGTGGGTCCGAAAAGGTCCATATGAATCAGCTCATAAGGTTTGGAAGACATGTTTTCAGTTCTAGATTTAAATGACTTCCTATTTTGCTTGGACTATGTGCATGCATCACAAACTTTATTTTCCTTTTTAAATGAAATTTTAGGGTGTCCTCTAACCATGCTATGTTTATTCAATTTATGCAAAACAGTGTAACTGTTGGATTTTTGTGACTTCCCTAGTGTTTTGATGATGAGCATCACTATGTTAAATATTGTCATTTTAATCAGATTTCTTGCGTAATGTTATGCATTTGAAATCTCCATGATTAACAGGAAAACTGCTATGAGGTAGTACCTTGTATGTCCGTACTGTTCCTTTCATACTTCGTGTTGTTTGTGTTTACTACACTTCGTGTTGTCCTGCTGTACGTCGTGTTGTTCCAACTATGTTGTTGATTGTCTTCGTGCTGTTTACTGAAGCAGCTCGATTCGTTCTGATTGTCTTCGTGTCGGTATTTGTTCCATAGCATGCTGAATACTCCAGCACCTCGTGTCGTTGCTTCAAGTATTTAGTTGCTCATCTCGAGTCATCCTTTTTATTTTTGCTATTGTGTTTTCGTGTCATTTACTGTAGTTACTCGAGTCGTTTCACTACTTTCACGGTTTTGTCACTTGTCGTTGTAGCCGGTTATGTCTTCTGTCCTCGTGTTGTTTTTCCTAGACCCCGTGTCCTTTTTGCTTTGTGACCACACTTCGTGTCGGTTTCTGTTTTCGTCTTCAGGTTGTTTTCAGTCTGTGTCGTCCTCGTTTACGAGTCGTTTTCCTATGTCTTCAAGTCATGTTAGTGTAAAGTGTCGTTTCACTTCGTGCCGTTCCCGTTGCTGTTTGATACCTCGTGTTATCTTGTGTGTTTGTGTCTTCGTGTTATCTTTTGTGCTTGTGTCTTCGTGTTATTTTTTGCGTTTGAGTCTTCTTGTTACTTTTGTGTTTTGTGTCTTAGTGTTGTTTTTAATGTCTTCATGTTGCTGTAGTCATCTGACCTCGTGTCATTCTTTCTTTATTTCGTGCTGTAGTCATCTTGTGTATCTCGTGTCATTCTCAGTATAGTGCATCTCGTATTGCTATTACATACCTCATGCAGCTTTAGTTTTTGTGGCCCTGAGTTTTAATGGTTTTTATTTCTTTGCAGGAGAAGAAGAAAAACAAAAGGAAGAAGGTGGTCCGAGGAAGAATATTCCCCGGCGTCTGGGCTGCACGTGATCCAATACTCAAGGAACCAATGCTATAAGGGCACGTGGCAAGAAGGTTCTGGATCAAGCGCGGGAAGCACACGCCTTGCATGAACCCTCCTGATCGCTTATAAAAGCATTGCCTCACCATCTACGAAGAGGTGAGAGCTCCAAGATTACAGGAAAGAAATTTGAGTGAGAGCAGACGAGAAGGAGCCTCCCTGAGAAACTAGAGTGATCCAGTTGAGAGAGAGAAGAGAGAGCAGAAGAGTGATCAGAAGATGGGTATTGACTTACGGATCAAATCTGAAGTCTGCTGCTCAGTTTGAGCTACATTGTTTCCAGTTTCTGAAATTTCGCTTCCGTCTTTATTGTTTTCATTTTTTTCTGTCTTTTCTTTCTTGATTGAAAGTTATCTGTGTTACCTCCTGGTGTTCAGGGGAAGAGAGAGACGTGTTCTCTCTGGTTCACTTGCAATAGAGGTTGCAGTATTGTTCCCTCTCGTAGAAGAGGTGTTCCCTCTAGGCTTCAGAGGAAGAGAGACCTTGGTCTCTGGTTCTAGTGACTGCAAATCACTAGTGTTCCCTCCGGTTGGAGGAAGAGGAACTTGTTTCCTAATTTCTAGGGACTTGGCGTCCTTAGGGTTTCCTCCGGGTGTGGAGGAAGAGGGGAGGGTGTTCCCCTGGTGAAGCTGTGAATCAGCCGTTGTCGCAGACTGAGTCTGCTTTGCTAGCAGGTGCTAGTGGAAACCTCACTTCGATTTGAAGTGAAGGGTGGACGTAGGCAGACTGGAGGTCTGACCGAACCACCTTAAAAACCTCTGAGTACTCGTGTGATTGTCTGTGGTGTTTTTGTGGTGTGCCTTCTATCCACTCGAGCTATTGTCCGCACTGCGTTTTTTGTGGGTTCAACTCCGAGAGTGCTTGTTTTAAGTGAATCATTCTTCAGTATTTTTTAATCGGTTGAGAACCGTGATCTATTCATCCCCTCCCCTTCTAGATCACGTGATATTTCTCATATCACTTGGTATCAGAGCGGGTATTTCCCAATATGTGGTCCAACGGCCAGGGAAACGGATCCGCTGGTCCTCGCAGCTACATTGCTGAAGGGCAGTCAATCACCCGTCCCCCTTTCTTTGATGGTAATAACTATTTTTTTTGGAAGAACAGGATGGAAGTCTTTATCAGGGCCCAAAGCCACAAGCTCTGGAAAGTAATTACAGATGGTCCGTACCAACTTCCACCGAACGAAGACATGTGGACAGAGGAACAGGTTAAACTCTCCACATTGAATTGGACAGCTCTTAGCATCATACAGTGCGCTGTCCACCCGGAAGAGTACTTGAGGATTTCAGCGTGCAAGACTGCAAAGAAAATGTGGGATGAATTGCAGTTAATTTATGAGGGCACCTCTCAAGTGAAAGCTACCAAGATCAATATGCTTACAACTTAGTATGAGTTGTTTAAGATGAAGCCAGAAGAGTCGATCACAGAAATGTATGCTAGATTATCTGTGATCATCAATAGTCTGAGAGGATTTGGAAATGAGATTCAGCAAGAAGACATTGTCAGGAAGATCCTTAGGTCCCTAACTCCCATCTGGGATACTAAGGTGACCGTCATAGAGGAATCTAGAGATTTATCCACCATGTCAGTAACCCAGCAGATTGGGTCTCTTATGACCCACGAAATGAACTTCAAACAAGGGAATGATGGACATGACAGAAAGGGAAAGAATGTTGCTCTAAAAGTCTCACGACATACTAAGAAGAGCAGCAGCAGCAGCAGCAGTGGTGGTAGCAGCGAAGACTCTAACGGATTCTCAGACCTGGACAAGGGGGAGCAGGCCATGCTCACCAGGCAATTCAGAAAGTTCTTGAAGACTAAAGGGAAATTCTACAGGAGAAAGAGATTCAATGCTGCAAGGAAGTCTCCTGAACGAGAACTTGAGAAGAACCGATTTGTTAAGAAGGTTACATGCTACCATTGTCAGAAACCTGGTCACATGAAAAGTGAATGTCCAGAGCTGCAAGCTAAGGCTCCCGGATACCAGAAGATGGTGCACAAAAAGAAGAAAGCCATGATGTGCACATGGAGCGACGAGGAGGAGGATCCAGAAGCCATCTCGTCCAGCGAAGGTGAAGAGAAGACTTGCCTCATGGCCAACCATGAGGAAGAGGTAAGGAACCTATTTGAGAATTTTACTTTGGACGACTGGGAGGACGCCTATGGCGACCTGTTAGCTAAATATAATTTTCTAACCAAGGAGCACAGAATGCTTAAACGAAAGTTTCACTCTGTTTCTGAGGAACACACTATTGCTGTTACAGGTAACATGAAAACCAAGGAGATGGCCACTGAACTAGATCAGGCTAGAAGTGAGATTGAGAGGTTTAGAATGGAAAGAGAGGAAAATCTAGCTAGGATGAATGAGCTGAAGAGTAAAACTGAAGAGAGTAAGAAGGAGTTTAGACTGATTGCAGAAAAATATGAGGCGGTTAGAAAAGTTAATCAGGAACTCCATGACCAATGTAATGAACTTCAGAAGGAGATTGAGGACAAAGGAAAAATGCTAGAAAAATTTACAGAGGGGAGAAACAATCTGAATGCCCTTCTGGGGTTGAGAGTAAACTTCAATAGAGAGGGATTAGGATACGATCCCACAAGTAAAAAACCCTTTGAATTTAAAACTGTCACGTTCTGCCCCGCCAAGGGGAAAGAGAAACTGGAAACACCATCCAGTTCCAAATCTGTCTCTACATTGAAGGTTTCGACCAGTAAATCCATTCAATCCACTGGTCAGCAAGCTAAGTCAGGAAATCCTGAGACTAGAACTGCTCCTGTGCAACAGTTGTGGAACAAAGTTTTTCACACGACCATTCCTATTGATGTCACTAGAAAGGTGAACAGTTTCGCTAAGAAAGTTCAGCATGCTAGTTATCAAGGAAAGCATGCAAACATGCATCACTTTCAGCACAATTTTCATTTGAACAAAAATGGTTACATGAATTATGCTCAGCACACACGTGTGTCCTCCAAGAGGCCAAACAACAATTTTTATGTTCGGAAACAGCAAAATTTTAATAGGAATAGGCTCATTCCACACCCACTCAGAAATGCCAAGAAGGAAGAATCAATCCACATGAAATCACTGAAAAGAACAGTAAAACAAATGTGGGTTCCTAAGTGTAATTTGCATGAATTGAAAACTATCTTTGGACCCAATTTGAATTGGGTCCCACATTACTTTGTCTGAACTATTGCAGGTTAGCCTGGCAGCCGAGCATAACAAGTGGTATCTTGACAGCGGCTGTAGCAGGCACATGACAGGAGACCGGTCCAAATTTAGCAAACTGAAAATGAAGTTTGGGGGCTTGCTCAAATTTGGTGGAAATAACAGAGGAAGAATACTTGGAATTGGTACAGTTGGTAAGTCCTCTACTAACTCCATTGAAGATGTGTATCTTGTAGAAGGACTTCAGCACAACTTGATAAGTATAAGTCAACTCTGCGATAAAGGACACAAGGTACTCTTTGACCATAATTCCAGCACTATTTTTGAGCTGAATTCTGATAACGTCATGTTCATAGGTCATAGAGTAAACAATGTATACATCGTAGACCTGGATGATAATCCTGAAACTAACTTGTGTATGTCTGCTAACTCTGAACAGGTTGCTTTTGACTGGCACAGGCGTCTAGGCCATGCTAGTTTGTCTACAATAAATAAACTGTCTAAGCATAACCTAGTTAGAGGTTTGCCCAGAATAAGATTTCAGTTAGGGTCCAAGCTATGTGATGCTTGTGCACAAGGTAAACAGACTCGTGCAGTTTTTAAGTTGAGAACTGAGAGTCTTTCATCAAAACCACTGCAGCACTTGCACATGGATCTCTTTGGTCCTACTCGCATACAAAGTTTGTCAGGTAAGAGATATGGATTAGTCATAGTGGATGACTACACTAGATTTTCTTGGTTGTTTTGTTTAGCAAATAAAAATGATGCTTTTGTTCACTTTGAAGAACTTTTCAATAAAATCAAACTGCAAGGTGAACATAATATCATTACAATTCAGTCTGACCACGGAGGAGAGTTTGAGAACTCTTCATTTTCTGAATTTTGCTCAAGAGAGGGAGTGACTCACAAATTCTCTTCTCCCAGGACACCGGAGCAAAACGGAATTGTTCAGAGAAGAAACAGGTCAATAATTGAAATGGCCAGGACTATGCTGATTGAGAGTGGACTTCCAAGGAGATTTTGGGCTGAAGCTGCGAATACTGCATGTTACATTCTGAACCGAGCCTTGGTAAGACCTACTCATAGGAAAACTTCTTATGAACTTCTCAAGGGTAAGTAGCCAAACATTTCTTATTTTAAAGTTTTTGGCTCCAAATGTTAGATTCACAATAATGGTAAGAATGGCTTGGACAAATTTGAAGCTAGAAGCTCTCCCGGAATTTTTCTCGGATATTCAGAAACCTCAAAGGCTTACAGAGTGTTCAGTGAAGATGTTCAAACTGTTGAAGAAACACCGCATGTAGTGTTTGATGAAAATGATTTCTCTAACAAAGTGATGAATGATGACAGGGAGCCATCTAATGAGGGAGATTTCTTGGAGAGAATTGAAGAAGAAGAGATGCAGCCAGCTGCTCAACCAGAAAACTCACAGCATGAAGGAGCAGCTGAGGTAGGTGAACCCTCAGGTGAGATAATATTTCACAAAGACCACCCTAGTGAAAATGTCATAGGCAATTTGCATGATCCTCCTAGGACAAGGTCTCATTTTAGAATTGTCCAAGAACAGGATTTAGCTGCATTCGTATCTCAGGTGGAACCCAAATCTGTGGAAGAAGCCTTAAAACATGAATCTTGGGTATCCGCCATGTGTGAGGAATTAAATCAATTTGAGAAAAATATTGTATGGGAACTAGTTCCCAGACCTGATAACACTCATGTCATTGGCACTAAATGGGTTTTCAAGAATAAAGTTGATGAGAATGGAGCTATTTCTAGAAACAAAGCAAGACTTGTAGCTCAAGGCTACAGTCAAGAATTTGGTGTGGATTTTGAGGAATCCTATGCCCCAGTGGCTAGGATGGAAGCTATAAGAATTCTGCTTGCATTTGCATGCTCTAGGAACATTCGGCTGCAGCAGATGGATGTTAAAAGCGCATTCTTAAATGGGTTATTGAAGGAAGAAGTTTATGTTGAACAACCTCCAGGTTTTAATTTCTCTGTTCAGCCTAACATGGTTTTTAGGTTGAATAAAGCCCTCTATGGATTGAAGCAGGCTCCCCGAGCCTGGTATGAGAGACTTTCTGAATTCCTCTTGAGTAAGGGCTACACTCGAGGTAAGGTTGATCAAACCCTCTTCACCAAAAATCTCGGAAAGGATTTAATAGTGGTCCAGGTATATGTTGATGATATCATATTCGGATCTAACAATTCAAAATTGTGTAAAGAATTTTCTGAATCTATGTCTCATGAATTTGAAATGAGTTTAGTTGGCGAACTAAAGTATTTTCTTGGGCTGCAGGTCAAACGGATGGAGGATCGTTGTTTCATAAATCAAACCAAGTATACTCTGGAGATGCTGAAAAGGTTTGGAATGACCAATCTCAAGACTATCTCAACACCCATGGGCACCAACTGCTCACTGGATTCAGACGAAAAAGGTAAAGAGGTGGATGCTAAACTATATAGAGGTATGATCAGTTCACTCCTCTACTTAACAGCATCCAGGCCTGACATTCAATTTAGTGTAGGGATGTGTGCCAGATACCAGGCTAGGCCTACTGAATTGCATTTGGGAGCTGTAAAAAGAATCTTTAGATACTTATCTGCTACCCATGATCTAGGTCTTTGGTATCATGCATCATGTAGTTTAGATCTCATTGCATATACAGATGCAGATTATGCAGGATGTAAATTGGACAGGAAAAGTACTAGTGGTCACTGCGAATTTTTAGGAGGATGCCTAGTCTCTTGGGGATCCAAGAAGCAACACTCTGTGGCTCTTTCTACTGCTGAAGCTGAGTATTGATGCGCTCGACAGTCGTCGTTTAAAAATACCGTGCCACACAAATTTCAAAATTTATAACCGCACTCACTCACTCGAATGATTTTGAAAATACGAGTACAGTGGTGAATACGGGTCGATCCACGGGGAGAGAATATTTGATTTTAGCTCAAGTTGGAAAATACTCTTATGTTTGAAAACTCAAATTTTGTTTATGGAGTGCGATTATCACTAAGTGGAATTGAAATTGCAACTTTAAATGACAAGAGATAAGTAAAGGAAATTTAGCCAATTAATTGAAGAATGCCGTCGTTTCCACGTCGAGCCTTTGATGAAGATCGCTCCGCCTAGGAAGTCGACGCCGTGAGAGGATTTGAAATAGAATTACCGCTTCGGGTATGTGTGATGAAACCGTGAAGAAAAGGTTTAGATTAAAATTGAAACAAAACACAAGTGAAAACACAAGTGACAATTATAACAGAAATCTATTGAAATAGAGGTTTGGAAGGTAAAGAATAATTTGAAATCTAGAAGGAATTAGATAAAATGGAAAACATGAAAGTTGTACAGAATGAAAAGATGAAGAACTTTTATGAAGAACACAGAAACAGAAAATGAAAGGAAGATAAGGAAAAACTTGAAAAACTATGACCTATTGGTTCGGATGAACAGTAATTGATAGAAAAACAGCACCTTGAAAACTTAATTCTAGAGCTCAAACGAAGAGGAATTTGACAAAGTGAAAGAAGAATAAAGCTTAGATATACAAGATAGGAACAACTCTTATGAAGAACCCAGAGTTATTTGAGGACTAGAAAGACTTCAAAATGAAGAAATGGAAGAAGATATCACCACGTATGAACAGTAAATGCACAGGACAGCACTTAAGAAAATGGGTATTAACTCTATGAATTTGGACGAATTTGAAGAAATGCTAAACAGAGAAGTTAAAGAACACTTGAAAACGAACAATTTTTATGAAGACAAGAATTTGAAATGGGGACCACAACAATAAGTAATTGAACCAAGAATAGACTGAATGCTTAAACAGAACCTTGCATTAATATCAAATCAACTTACAAAGGTGACACCAAAAGCTTGTAAAACATCAAGATCCAACCCTCCTATGGAGCTCTACTAAGACTTACAATGAAGAACTTAAAGAATACAATGGAAAATCTCTATGCTATCTCTCCTTCTAACTATCCCTAACCACTCACTAGTTCCATTACACATGAAGGCCCTTTATATAGGGCAACACATAACACCCCCTCTCATGTGAAACAACTCAAGTGCACCTAATTTTGACCTAAATTGGTAGGCTGGAATGTGCTGCACATTTTGCCAATTTTTTTCTGATTTTTTTCAGATTTTTCTGGCATTTTTTTTGGCCTTCTTTTTCTCTATTTCTCTCACTTCCTCTCTCTACCGGCACGTTGCGCCGACCGGCGCCGAACGGGTTAGGCCGCCTGCCGTGGGCCCGCCGTGAGCCGAATCCCGCCGCCGTCGCCACGTGTCGCACGCGGGCGCGTGCGCCCGCGCCTCCGCGTGCCTCGCCACGCGTCGCCCGATCGCCCTTCGCGCCGCCTTCGCCTGCCACGACCCCCCCCCCCCCGCCTTCGCGCCTTCCTCGCGCCGCATGCCACGAGCCCCCCCCCCTTCGCCCTTCTCGCCACGTCGCCCGTGCAGGCGGCGAAGGCGGGAAGGGCGGGGGCGGGGGGTTTTGAATTTTTTTTTATTTTATTTTTTATTATATAATATATATATAGCTATATATATCTATATATTATTATAAAAATTCTAAAAAAATAGTAAATAAATTTATTTTTTAAAATTTTTTAATTTTCTTTTTGAACCAATCCTCGGGTTTTTGGCCCATTCAACATGTATATTTTTATTCTTTTATTCTTCTTTTTCTTGGAGTTTTTCTCGTATTGCGTGCCTGCATAAATAAGTAAAAATTGTGATTAAAATTTATTTAATTTCAGAAAATTAAATATTTGAGTCTAAATCAACAATAAGTGTGAGAAGTGTATATTTATCATAATTTAAGCTCATAAAAATATGAATAATTATGAATTAAGAAAGAAAAATACACACTTATCAAGTATGTGGCAGCAGGGAGCTGTGGCACACAGGTTATATGGATAAAACACCAGCTTCTGAATTACTCAGTTGAGCTAGGTTGCACTTCCATCTTTTGTGACAATACTAGTGCAATAAATATTGCAAAAAATCCTGTACTTCATTCTCGAACTAAACACATCGAAATCAGACATCATTTTATTCGAGATGAAGTAGCTAGGAAGACCTTTGAGTTGATCCATGTTGGCACTAACTCACAAATTGTAGATATTTTCACTAAGCCACTGGATACTGAAAAATTTAGCACATTGCGCAGAGAATTAGGTATTTACAGAATTTCATGATTGCATAATTGATCTCTGAATAATCTGTCATGTGTTCTGGTGCTCATCTATACTCATTGTCTGTTGCTGAAAATAACCTCATGTTAAGTGTTAGCTGATTCACTCGTATTGATTGATATCACTTTGTTTTCTTAAGGTGTTTTGAGGTTTGTCTTGGTTAAGTCTGAGTTGGAGTCAAGGTCTCAGGGGGAGCTAGTTTAATAATAGGTGTCATGCTCTTTGGCCAAATCTGAACATACTTTGAACGGATTTTTGCTGACCTTATAAGAGAATCAGGTTGAGTAGGTGTATAAAAGAAATCCTTGAATGTTTTATCCTTTAAGACTGTTCACCTAATTTCTTGTTGGTTTTTCAGCTGTTAGTCCCACTGAGATCAAAATCTGAATTCAAGAATATCTTCCTACATTGTAACTGACTTCTGATCTGGCCAGTACAGCATACCTACTTAGTTTAGTTAGTCCGAAATGAGGTATATAGTGTGTTAGTCTGAAAAACTTTGGAGCTGGTGTATTGTTCTCAAACTGAATCAAACTAATTTACAAGGTTTCAAGTGCAGTTTAATGAGAAAAAATATTTCATGAAAGAAGTTTTAACAATCATGCTAATTGTTCATTGAGAAACTGGGACTTTCATCAATGAAGTGAAAGCATCCCATGTCATGAGATGGCAGTATAAATCAGGTTTAGTTAGCTGTCTTGATCATACAGAGCTATGGTACATATCTGGTTAGTAACTGGGGTGTCTGGCCTCTGGTAAAGGTGTCACCCTAATGTCAACACCAGTTACACTACTATCTCTATCCTCTTGTCAGAAGGGGGTAATGTGGTCTTGCCACCAAGTAACTGGGGATTCCGCCTCTAAACAAGGTGTCTCCCTAATGTCAAAGGTGTACTTGACAGATTTACCTTTGATCTTGACCATCTTTGAAATTTTTTTTTCCTCTTGGTATCAAGATCCTGTTCACTTGGCATATAGTTCTTGGTTTGTTTGTTTTCAATACCACAGATCTTTGTTTTCCTGACTTCCTTGCTTTATACTCTCTGAGTAAAGACTTACTCTGACCATACTGTATCTTGTACCTTACTTGCTTAGAATCTGGTTTTGTGTATGAAGCGGATCTTCATTCACCATTTTGCACACAGTCTAACTAACTGATCTTCAAAATCCTCACATTAAATTAGTGACTTTCTTAATTGCCTAAACATCTCAATAACTTTCCTTTATCAGCCATACTCTCTCTTGTTTTCTCTCCACTATCAGCAATTTTCTTTTCGTGATATCTTCAGACCTGCCCCTAGTTTTAATGATGTTAAAGGGGGAGAGATGTCTTGCTTATGTGTGTTTTGCTGAGGGGGGGAGCGAAAGATAAGTGCCCTGAGTTATCTAGTCAGAGGATAGCAGTTGTTGTGTTCAGGGGGAGTTTTTGGGAGTCGTCAGAGGAGGCGAGTGTGTTGTGTGTCTGCATTGCTTATCTCACATAATCCCATTGCACTTCATCTTTGATTATTTAATATAGTGTTGCCATCATCAAAAAGGGGGAGATTGTTAGATTTTTGTGACTTCCCTAGTGTTTGATGATGAGCATCACTATGTTAAATATTGTCATTTTAATCAGATTTCTTGCGTAATGTTATGCATTTGAAATCTCCATGATTAACAGGAAAACTGCTATGAGGTAGTACCTTGTACGTCCGTACTGTTCCTTTCATACTTCGTGTTGTTTGTGTTTACTACACTTCGTGTTGTCCTGCTGTACGTCGTGTTGTTCCAACTATGTTGTTGATTGTCTTCGTGCTGTTTACTGAAGCAGCTCGATTCGTTCTGATTGTCTTCGTGTCGGTATTTGTTCCATAGCATGCTGAATACTCCAGCACCTCGTGTCGTTGCTTCAAGTATTTAGTTACTCATCTCGAGTCATCCTTTTTATTTTTGCTATTGTGTTTTCATGTCATTTACTGTAGTTACTCGAGTCGTTTCACTACTTTCACGGTTTTGTCACGTGTCGTTGTAGCCGGTTATGTCTTCTGTCCTCGTGTTGTTTTTCCTAGACCCCGTGTCCTTTTTGCTTTGTGACCACACTTCGTGTCGGTTTCTGTTTTCGTCTTCAGGTTGTTTTCAGTCCGTGTCGTCCTCGTTTACGAGTCGTTTTCCTATGTCTTCAAGTCATGTTAGTGTAAAGTGTCGTTTCACTTCGTGCCGTTCCCGTTGCTGTTTGATACCTCGTGTTATCTTGTGTGTTTGTGTCTTCGTGTTATCTTTTGTGCTTGTGTCTTCGTGTTATTTTTTGCGTTTGAGTCTTCTTGTTACTTTTGTGTTTTGTGTCTTAGTGTTGTTTTTAATGTCTTCGTGTTGCTGTAGTCATCTGACCTCGTGTCATTCTTTCTTTATTTCGTGTTGTAGTCATCTTGTGTATCTCGTGTCGTTCTCAGTATAGTGCATCTCGTATTGCTATTACATACCTCATGCAGCTTTAGTTTTTGTGGCCCTGAGTTTTAATGGTTTTTATTTCTTTGCAGGAGAAGAAGAAAAACAAAAGGAAGAAGGTGGTCCGAGGAAGAATATTCCCCGGCGTCTGGGCTGCACGTGATCTAATACTCAAGGAACCAATGCTATAAGGGCACGTGGCAAGAAGGTTCTGGATCAAGCGCGGGAAGCACACGCCTTGCATGAACCCTCCTGATCGCTTATAAAAGTATTGCCTCACCATCTACGAAGAGGTGAGAGCTCCAAGATTACAGAAAGAAATTTGAGTGAGAGCAGACGAGAAGGAGCCTCCCTGAGAGAAACTAGAGTGATCCAGTTGAGAGAGAGAAGAGAGAGCAGAAGAGTGATCAGAAGATGGGTATTGACTTACAGATCAAATCCGAAGTCTGCTGCTCAGTTTGAGCTACATTGTTTCCAGTTTCTGAAATTTTGCTTCCGTCTTTATTGTTTTCATTTTTTTCTGTCTTTTCTTTCTTGATTGAAAGTTATCTGTGTTACCTCCTGGTGTTCAGGGGAAGAGAGAGACGCGTTCTCTCCGGTTCACTTGCAACAGAGGTTTGCAGTATTGTTCCCTCTCGTAGAAGAGGTGTTCCCTCTAGGCTTCAGAGGAAGAGAGACCTTGGTCTCTGGTCTAGTGACTAAGATCACTAGTGTTCCCTCCGGTTGGAGGAAGAGGAACTTGTTTCCTAGTTTCTAGGGACTTGGCGTCCTTAGGGTTCCCTCCGGGTGTGGAGGAAGAGGGGAGGGTGTTCCCTGGTGAAGCTGTGAATCAGCCGTTGTCGCAGACTGAGTCTGCTTTGCTAGCAGGTGCTAGTGGAAGCCTCACTTCGATTTGAAGTGAGGGGTGGACGTAGGCAGACTGGAGGTCTGACCGAACCACCTTAAAAACCTCTGAGTACTCGTGTGATTGTCTGTGGTGTTTTTGTGGTGTGCCTTCTATACACTCGAGCTATTGTCCGCACTGCATTTTTTGTGGGTTCAACTCCGAGATTGCCTTATTTAAGTGAATCATTCTTAGTATTTTTTAATCGGTTGAGAACCGTGATCTATTCATCCCCTCCCCCTTCTAGATCACGTGATATTTCTCATATCACTTTTGTTTACAGGATCAAGCCCCTACCGTTGCGCTAAAAGCTCGAGCTGGTAGCGAAGGTTAGACCGTATTTCCTTATGGCAGCGCAGAGCCCCACGTCTATGACGTGCTGTGGGCGGGCATGAGGGGCTTCGCACATGGACCCCATAATCCATGCGGCGGGTTGGGCTGCCAAGCACCGATGGTCCCACATGGGTCCCATACCCCACGTGGTACACACCAAATCCAAGGAGACGCTGGCATAAATCAACAATCTCCCCCCCAGCGGCATCTGGGATTTGAACCCGCGACCTCTCTCTGATACCAGTTTACAGGATCAAGCCCCTACCGTTGCGCTAAAAGCTCGAGCTGGTAGCAAAGGTTAGACCGTATTTCCTTATGGCAGCGCAGAGCCCACGTCTATGACGTGCTGTGGGCAGGCATGAGGGCTTCGCACATGGACCCCATAATCCATGCGGCGGTTGGGCTGCCAAGCACCGATGGTCCCACATGGGTCCCATACCCCACGTGGTACACACCAAATCCAAGGAGACGCTGGCATAAACCAACAGTAAACTAGCATGGCCTAATCTACGATGCCACAAAATGCTAAATCATTATTATTTGTAGTGAGGCACTAATAGAGTGAGCAATGTCGTCTAAATCTACCAAGTAGATGTTATTTACTCTTTTTCCAGAAACTTAACTATATCGGAATCAGGTTCAAAAATTTTGCAATTATGAGAATGTAAGACTATCTTATGTCCTTTGTCACATAGCTAGCTGATACTAAGTAAATTGTATGCAAGACCATCAACCAGTAACACCACCTCAATGCAGCAGGTAGTACACTTAGCTATCTTACGTGACCCGATGATTTTACCTTTTATATTTCCTCTGAAGGTGACAAGGCCTCCATTCTTCTCAGTCAGCATGTAAAATTTAGCCTTGCCTCCTGTCTTATGCCTGGAGCCGCCACTATCCAGGTACCACATGTTATGCTTGGCTGCCAGCCATCCTGCAATCACAATCACGGAGAAAAGTTTGGAACCCAAAAGTGTTTGGGTTCCATAGCATATGAGAGCTATTCAAAACATTACAGCAAATTCCTTGGAATCCACATCTGTTTAAACGTTGTTTGTTTGGTGGATTTTTCACATTCCGTTTATTGTTTCTCGTCCTTTCAGCATTGACAAATTGAGTCTTTCCTTTCTTCTTTTGTGTCCTGGCACCATGGTTATTAGCAGTGTGAGTTTGTTTGTGCCAGTGCCTAGGCCAATGAGCATTCAGAAATTGTTGCTAGTGTTGGTCTAGGCTGACCGAAGGAGTTCGTCTATTGGGAGCCCATGTCCTAGACTTCCTAACCTAGTTCATGGTTTGAGGTCTGTAACTCTGAGTCGGATATAGATGAAATTCAGACCTCCCTTGAACTCTATTCCATCCAGACTTATTTATATGATGCGGCTGTGCATTATAATGAGTGTGGTAGGTCTAGACTTTGGGTTGATATAACTGACTCGATTGACCCCTAATCCGAGCCCTTCCCTGAGGAGTGGTATAGTGTGTACTATCATGGCTAGACTCACCAACTTTCTGCTTGCCTTTGTCTTTGCACTGGGTATTTTGGAATTAGCATTTTTTAACAGCAGAATTTCCACAGTTCATCTTAATAAGAGGTCTCTTCTCCTTATCAGTCACAAATGAGATTGTTTTCAATTCAAAGCTTTTCTTGACTGTGGGATTAAAGCCGAGACCCTCTTTTCTGAAATTAACTTTAGACCCCAACAGAGCATTCAAGTTTTCTATTCCTTGGGTCATGCTTTCAATGATTTTCTGTTTGTCCTCATTATCCTTTTCAGCTTTTTCTATCATTTTCTTCAATTCATCATTAACACACAACACAACATCATATTTCTCATTTACTATTTTCATTTCATTCTCAATTTCTAAAATTTAAGTTTTAATTCATCAATGTCATTTTTCAGCATTTTCATTTTCCTTCTCTAGCATCAGTCAAGGCAATTTTCATGTGATCAGATTTAACACAGGTTTTCTTTAATATATCATTCTCAATTTCAAGAGAGGCAACTCTATCAGACAAAATATATCATTCATGAGAGAATTAACTTTCTTCCTTAAATGTCTATTTACTTTTTTGATGTCATCAACTTTATCTAATAAATCACCATATGCATCCTCCCAATCAGTAATAGTATAATGTTTAAAAGGAGAGGATACCTCATCAGCTTTATCTTCTTTATCATCATTAGCCATCAGACAGATTGGCTTTTCTTCATCTTCACTTTCCAGTACAGCTCAAGGTGCCCTCGTCCTCATCGCTCCAGGTACTCACCATGGCTTTCCTATTAGGATTCTTCTTCTTGGCTTTCTCCTTAACCTTCTGGAGCTCCGGGAAGTCTACCTTCATGTGGCCCGCCTTTCTGCAGTGATAGCAAACAGTTGTATCAATTTTTGTTGCAGGGATTAGATTTATACCTGGTTTGCCTTCGGCCACCATATTATCTTCTGCCGAAATTTCTTCCTTCCTTTCTCAGAAACCTTCTGAACTTTCTGGTCAACATAGCAAGCTGATCTCATTTAAGCTCTGACCAGAGAGGCTATGATCACTGGATGATCCACTATGATTGGATCGGCTGGAGCTAGCTTCCAGAGTGATTGGTTTCTTCTTCTTCTCCAGCTCTTCGATCTTCGGCAGATTCATCTCGTAAGTCATCAATGAGCCAATCAACTCATCAACCTTCATGTTCTGCAAATCCCTGGACTCCTTGATAACAATTGCTTTGGTGTACCAAACCGGATCAGAGATCGTAATATCTTCCTAACAATCTCGTAGTCAGAATAAGTTTTCCCCATACTTCTAAGACCATTGGTGATTATCGTGAGGCGTGCGTACATCTCTGTAATGGTCTCGCTGGGCTTCATTCAAAAAGCTTCATATTCTAAGATCGATAGATTCGCCTTGGTCTCCCTCACCTGCGAGGTCCCTTCATATATTACCTCTAGTTTATCCCACATCTCCTTTCAGTCGTACATGATGAGATCTTGAGAACTCTGTGGGGGAAGAGCGCACTGAATTGCGTTGATGGTGCTCCAGTTGAGAGTGGACTTTTTGATTTCCTCTTTCGTCCAAACATCCTCGTTCGGGTGCAGCTCGAACGGTCCTCTGCTTACCACCTTCCAGATTTCATAGTCCTTCGCTCTCAGAAAGACTTGCATGTGGTTCTTCCAGTATGTGTAGTTAGATCCATCGAAGTATGGGGGCTTGGTGGTAGAATGTCCCTCAGCAGCCAACCCTCTAGCATCCATGGCCATTTCCTCTTTAGGATGTTGATCCTGAAAAGAGTTAGGCTCTGATACCAACTAAAGAGTGATCTAGAGGGGTGAATAGTTAAATCACCAATAAAAACTTCTCACAGCAGCTACCAGTGCGGAATTGAAACAAGCTACTGCAGGATGGTCTGAAAACCACTCAATCGCAACCAATATATACCTAATCAAGTAGATCAGTCCTTATGCGATCCTAAACAACCATCTACTGAGCGATGAGCTGAATGCACCGATGAACACAAGTCACAAAGCAATCGCACAGTAGATAAGGGTTTTCAGGTGGTTCAACCTCAATCCAGAGGTCTACGTCCACCCCACACTCAAACCAGAGTGTGGCTACACTGCTGACTCACAGCTTGCCGCTGATCCACAGCTTCGGGGAATAATCCCTACAACCAGTTGAGCTTCACAGCTTGCTGTCTAGAGGAATCCTCCTCTACAACCGCTAAGGATTACAGCTTAACCTCTGCTGACACACAGCTTGTTTAAGAGTTTCAAAAGTGAAATGAAACAAAGCGAAAGATCAGAAAACCCAAACGGGAATGTAACTCAAAAACGAGCAAGATCAGCTCTGGTTCTGAACCTGGAGACTAATGACAGACACTCTCTGAAATTCTTCTCTCCAAGCACTCTTCCTTTTTCTCTTCTCAGATCTGCTCGCTATCAATCTGGATTGGGCTTGCTCTTTTTCTCACTCAGCTTCTTCTCTCAATTTTCACTAGACTCTTCTGCTCGATCTCTCTTCTCTTGAACGAGCATCTCCTTATTAGTAGGCAGCATCAGAGAGGTAGGGCGTGTGTTCACCATGCTTCCAGCCCAATTGCCTTATCCAGATCTGACATTCTCAGGCCACGGGCAGCATCCAGCTCGACTGCTTTCCACGTGTCACGATCCTGGAACATCTTTCATTCTTGGATCACGTGCCATTCTCAACTTCCCCGAACGAGCATCCTGTCAAAGTGTCAGACTCGAGGTCAGCTTAAGATAGTTATGCAAGAGATAAATAATTGCACGGAGTTGATATATTGTCAGTGCTAAAGTGCATAGACTCAAATCAGCATTAGATTACATATGCACGGACTTAATGTTCGTGCAGTGCACATGTGCACAGGCTTGATATATCCCCAGATTGGAAGTGCATATAAATGTGTGTGCGAGATGCAGACGGTGCACTGACATAGTGTGTGCACAAGCATGGAATGCACTGACTATGTTTGTGCAAAGTGCGAGCGTTGCACTGACCCAATTTGCCGTGGGCAACTATGCACAGACTTTGTTCGTTCAAGAGAAAAAGGTTGCACAGTCTGCATTATGCATCATATGAGATATGCACAGACTTATTATGTAGCATGCCTACACTTACACAGACTCAAGACGGATAAGACTCTTATGTACAGAGTTACCAAAGACATGTGCACGGACTTTATGTGCACGATGCAAGAGTTGCACCGACTCAAATGCGTGCGAGGTTAACTAATGCACCGACTTCATGTGCCTTGAACTACGCATGCATAGACTTCATCGCGTGCTACAATAATGATTGCACCGACTCGAATATGCATGCACGAAGTGGTGCACCGACTCTATTCTTATGCACATACTAAGTATAAAGATGCAGACAACAGTTATATGAAAATCTAACATATAAAATGCATCAAAGTATATACACCATCATGTCAAAATAAAGTCAACACCTCAGTCAATTAAGTCAAACAATACGGTTGCCATTCACTCAAAACAATTCAGCATGTTACCAATCACTTAAGACAATTCAGGCCAAAGCAGTAAACATACTGCTCATCAATCCAGAGGAGAACCAACATTCTCCCCCTTCAATCCATCTCAGAGGAGACCCAACAAATTTATCTTCAAGTTGTGAGGCAGCGGCGAGGATTGGTTCCTCGGACAGCAAGCTGTGAGGCTCAACCGCAAGGATTGATTCCATGGGTTAGAAAAGCTGTAAGGCTCAGCGGTGTAAGCAAGCTTTGATGCTCAGCGGTTCAAGCTGTTTGTCAGCGGAAAGCCTCACTCGGGTTTGAGTGGGGGATGGACGTAGGTCTGTGAGTAGACCGAACCATCTAAAATCTCTGTGCACTGTGGTTTGTGTGACTGTCCAATTCCATATCTTCTATCCCCCTTCACAGGCTGTCTGAGCATTTGCTATTTGAAGTTCTTCTGTGTGTTTTCAGTCCATATCTAACATCGCGTGCTTAGTAGAGTATCAGGATGGATGTGTGTGAGATCTATTATTCAGTTCAGGGTTATGAAATCTGCTTAGTATCAGTCTAACATCTAAATGTTCATCGTTACTTTTGTTTGAGGAAGTACTTTGGTAAACGTATTCTGCTCTTCATCTCGCAATTAAGGAGTTCATCTGAATTTAGTTTGGTTTAAATTCTAATTCCGTAAAAGTTTTTAAAGGGGATCCATTCATCCCCCCTTTGGATCTCAGCTGTGCATTTGTCAGCTAGCACCTAAATCCTAACATCCCTGCAGTCATCTTGTCCTCGACTTCCTCAACCTCTTTCTTCTTCCCTCTGGCCTTATGGCTTCAACCGAGATTACATAGCACCTTCTAGCTGTTGCCTAGTTACCTCCGACTTCCCCAATACCGTATTTGGTGGGAAACTTCAATTTTTGGTGGTAGGTGGTGGGCACTACCTTTGTTTCACCGAGGATACCTCGGACAAAGATGGCATTATAGGTCGTCATCCCCTTAATCACCACGAAGTTCACCATAAATGTGACGGTTGTAGGAGGGGTACCAAGAGTAATAGGTAGGTTCAGGGCTCTCTCAGGATAGGTCGCGAGGCCGTTGAACCCGCAGAGAGGGTTCGAATCAGGCGTAGCTTAGATGGGTTTTCACCCATTTTCAAGAAACATTCATACGCCAAAACATCAGGGGCGCTGCCATTGTCAACTAGAATCATATCTACATTACAATGGTTTATAGTAGTCAAGATTACAAGGGCGTCATCATGTGGGGTGGCTACCCCTTCCAAGTCTTGGTCGGAGAACACCAGGGCCCGCTGCTTACTTGCCGACGAGGTTCTAGGTAGCTCAGAAGCCCGGCTGGCTCGCTTGGCATGATGCTTTCTCCCTCGGCTGATGTCCCCTCCAGAGGCGGATCCCCCCACAATGACGTTGATGTGGACCCCACAAGGGCGGTTGTCGATCTCTTCTGGGGGGACCCCGCGATCCTCCTATCGCTCGGCCACGTACTGGGAAAAGGCACCCTTGGCGGATGAGACTCTCGATCTCATCCTTGAGGTGTTGACAATCCCCAGTGTGGTGGCCATGATCGTTGTGGAACTGGCAGTGCTTTCGGCGACTACGGCGTCAGGGGTCAGCCTTCATAGGCTCAGGCCGGCGAAGAAGGCCTGAGTCCTCATTTCTTGATATATTCATAGACCATAGTAGACAAAGGAGTGTACTGCTCGAACTTTCGGGGAGGCTCCTTGCGGTCCCTGTCCTGGCTCCTCCTCTTCTCCGAGCGAGAGGTTTGCTCGGACGACCGCTTCTTGTCTCCTTCTCATCCGAGCGTGCTGGGTCTCGACAAGCATTGAGGACTTCTTCGCACTCTACGTGGCGCAGAGCCAGGGTTACCAAATCGGCGAGAGAGGAGGGAGGATGGAGTACCAACACTCGCCGGAGATTTTCATCTCGGTGCCTCCAGTTAATGCGATGATGGCTGAGGCGACTTCCAAGCGGGGGATGCGCAGGGCTTCCCACTTAAATCGGTTGATATAAGTCCATAGCCTTTCCCCCTATGCCTGCTTTAGCACCAACAACCCGCAACTGACCTTGGAGGGCCGCTGCCAGTGAAGCTTTCCTTCAACAGTCGCCCGAACTGCATGAAGTTGTGGATGCTGCCGGGGGCGAGCACTCGGAACTAGGCTTCAACACCCTAGACCAGTGGTCACGAACGCTCGGCACATGACAGCGTCAGATGCTCCATGTAGAGTCATTAGGGCGTCCAACCTATCGTAATGGTCGACCGGGTCACCCTGGTCGTCGTAAGATTTCAAGGACGATAGTGAGACTCTCGGGGAGACTTTAGCTGTCATGCCCCGAACCGATAGCAGCGGAACGCATTACGCGGAACGTTGGCAGCGATGTAGTCATGTCAATCAAAGCAATCATAAAGGCACTATAACTAAAACATACTTCCATTGAAAGTCAAATATAAGTTTATTACAAGTTGACTCAATAAAAGAAAAACACAAGGAGACTCTCAAACTAGCTAACTCGACTCGATGCAGGACTTAGAAGGTTCGACTAAACTTGCTAGAGCTCTCATCACTCTTGCCTTTGCCCATCTTGGTTGCATTCGTCTTTATTATTACCTGAAAAACATGGGAAAACACTAGGTGAGCGAACGCTCAGTAGAAATTATATCTCTAATCCAGACTTGCTTAAAGTGATTAACGATTTATGTAATATGCCATGATCATGTATGATAGAATGCAGAGTAATATTGAGAGTGGAATAACAAGAATTGTAGCTAGGAATAAAAATAGAGCATGAAGAGAAAGTTTCAAGAGCATATCTCATAGGGACAGGCATATAGAAGATGTATTGCGAATAAGGTATCATGAAAATGTATAACCATACGAGAATTGTCAACAACGAAGTTTTTTCCCTTTCCGGGCCAAGTTGAACATCGTATCATATCAAGTGAAGAACATATCATATGATATTAGAATTGTCTATATCAAATCTTGCTTATCATTGGTGCAATGACACACCCGATCATTCATAGTGCCGGTATATGTCTACGCTTTGCCTCACCCTTGGGAACCAGATCTGGGCCCATATCAAATAACGTTCTAGCATTGAATGTCAAATTAGACCGATAGTCCCGTATAAATTTCCAGACAATATCCATATCATGTATAATGACCAAATCAATTCCAAGGACTAAGCCATTGTAGGAACATTAAGGTAGTGAGGAAAAGAGTTGTCGATCAAGGCACGATCAACTCTTCCAGAAATTCGTGTAAGGTACCTTTAGATCAAGTTTTTCCTTAGTCGGTGTTTAGCGAGAACACCAAGAATTCACGGTCAGGTAAGAGGTGGGACGGTGGGAGGCTCCCCTTACGTTTGCAAGGACATAATTAAATAACTACTTATCCACTTAAAGCGTTCGCCGTGGACCTCTTTCCTTAGACACCGGTCTTTCTTGATAATCTTGCTAGCTACACGACCTTGTTGGAAACCGGAAATGCTTAATTCATTTTAAGAAGAATCCAGTGTATGAAAAAGTTCAAGGTATATGCCAAAGCCTAGGGAACAATCCAATGAAAGCACGAATGCGAGAAACTGGAAGAATTGACGTCCACTCAAGTCGCTGCTAATTCTAGAATTCGAGTCCAACAGGAAGGGCGTCAATTCTAGGATTAAATTAATTTAGATAAAATCTATATTTTAAATTAACGTCCATTCAAAAGGTGCTATTTCTTTATTTTATGTCAATGTAAAAGGACGCTAATTTTATTTTATTTTTGTTAAAAAAATTATATTTAAATTGGCGTCCGTGAGCAAGGGTGCTAAATGTTAAATTCGCGTCCGTTTAAGGAGGTTAATTCTAATATTTTCATAATTATTTTGTATATTAATTAATCACATGAATTGATGTCATGGGTATGGATGTGCATTTAATATTTATATTTTATTATATATATATATTTGAGAGATTAATGGTAGAGTTGAGGGTTTTTAAATAATAAAGAGAACAAGGGACTAGAATACAAAAGGCATAAAGACAAATAGGAGCTCTCGAGCAATGAGCGCATGATTAGGGCAGAGAATGCGGGGCTCCGAAGGAGCTCTCCCGATCAAACTGATGCTCGGACTTCCGAACCCGAAGGCTGCCAAGGAAGTGCTTGTTCCGAGTTATTATTGGACTTATATTGAGTTGGCCTGGGGCTACCACTTCAAGGAGTTGGGCCTCGTTCGGTCCGTTGGACCTCTTTTGGCCTCTCGTCTGGGCGGTTAGATTTCCCCTCTCCACTTGTCCCCCTCCTACTCCCAAGCCAAAATTAGGCTCGGACGAATAGCATTTTGGGCTGGACTTTTGTGGCTCTGGTTGGGTGAGATCTCTCTCTGTCAAGAGCCACGTGATGTGGCATGCCCTGGAAATATGCCCGTCTTGATGAATAAAAGGAGGGCCCCGCCTTGGGAGATCGGAACACCGCGCCGCTCCCAGCCAGGGGTTATGAGCATTGCGCATTTTCGCATCCTTTTATCTCCGGGGTTTAGGGTTTTGCCTCCTTTTGTGTTTAAATGGGGGGGCTCAGGCACCGTGTGAGCAATTCGGAGGAGCGGAGAGGAACTAGAGAGATTATCGCGGCGGCGATTTGTCAGGTCCTTCTCCTTCGGAGTCCTCTGGCCTAGAGCTTTTCCCCTTTTCTCCCAGTTCTTTTGTCTATTCCATGGCGGACCAAAATCCAGGGGCCGAGAGACGAGAGGGAGAACAAGATGCGGAACAAAAACCCGGGTCGTATGATTTTATTTTTTTACTCACTTCATTTTCTATCTTATGATTTTTATTTTTATACCTTTCCCAAAATAACTTCTCCTTCTTTTTTTATTTATTATTTTTTATTGTAGTTTTTTTTCCCAAAACAAAACTCATCAACTTTTTTTTAAACCGGAGATGTATGAATTTCTTTCCTTTATCCTCTTTTTTGTCTCCATTTCATTTTTCCTACTTCTTCTTCTCTCTTTTTTTTACTTTTCTCCTTCTCTTTTTCCAATTTTTCCCCTCTAACATAATTTCTTTCTTTTTCTCTCAGTTTTTTTTGAAAAAATGTATCACCTTTTTTTTTCTTCAAGGAACTTCATGGGAGAGAGAGAGAGAGAGAGAGAGAGAGAGAGAGAGAGAGATGAGACATGGGACGAGAGAGAGAGGCCGGCCCCTCTCTTTCTCCTTACACACACCTTTTTTACCCAAGCCATATGCAATGGCAGCAGCAGATGGTGCGTGAACATTATTGAAGTATGCAGCCACCATCTTGAGGTCCCACCCTTTCTCGATGCTTTTAGCTTCCTCTCTTTATTGGTTTTCTCACTCCACTCATTGCCTCCATCAATTTGTAGTCTCCCTCCTCCATGTGAACAGATGTTGTTTCAATAATTTGATCCGCGGGGGCTCCAGCTCTCACAAGCATGATGATGACACAAAGCCTTTGGATTGATAAGACAAATGAGTTGGGTCATGGGACCCTCTTGAGAAGACAAACATTTTGTACTTTCACTTCATCTAGCGAATGAAAGAAGTTCACATGCATCTCTATTTGTTAATATTGACCACAGCTCATCAATGCTTGTCCTTCAAATGAGATAGTATCCCAGCTGCTTTGAAGGTGAAGGTTGCCCAAGAGAGGAAGACTTCGGCCTGGACGTCTTCTCAGACCAAATTAACGCTAGACCTTTCTCCTCCCTACTGAGGCTGAAACTGGAGGAGGGAATCACCCGCGGGCGGAGATCGGGCAGGAGCAGGGGAGCGTGGTGGGAGGTTGAGAAAGGAGTCCTTTATGAAAGGTGGGACTATCGCGCTGAAGGTGGGGGAGTGGGGCTGGTGAGTTACAGGGAGATAGGGTAGCGCTGTGAAGGGTTGACAACAGCTAGTGGAGGGAGAGCCAGGGAGGTGGGATAGGATGTTGGATACAGAAGATGAGAAAGGGGAAGGGAAGGGGGGGCATCTCACCCATGGGCATCGCACCCAGCTCCTTCTCGGAGAAAATAACAAGGCAAAGGCTTCACACCTGACATTCTCATAATTTTAATCAACTTCATTTTCATGTCATCCCAAGTAACGATCGTGGGTTGATGTCGCTTCACTAACAGGCTCTCCACATTGATCCAATAAGTTTGGGCCTCCCATGCAACTTCATATTAGCTTACCGAACTCTTCGACAGTCCGTCATCTCAAACCACTCGAAGTACCGATCCATGACGGCCTCCCAATCTAAATAGACCTTCGGGTCCAGAGACCCGTCAAATAGGGGAGGGTCCGCACGCACGCTCCTAAGAACGCGATCGTCGTCATCATCGTGATCCGTCATTGATTTCGACGATCATGACCATAACCCCCTTGTTCATTATCAGAGACGTAATCATCCACCCCTATGAACTTGCTGCCTCCTATCATCTGCCCCTTGATCCCTGGAGCAACAGGTTGCTGAACCGGCTCTTGTTGGCCATTTGTCGGCGCGGGTTGCGCCGCCACTGGGGCCCTCTCAAGGACAGCAATCCTCCCTACAAGACCCTGAATGGACGGTCCGATGCTTCGGCCCGATCCTCTAGGGGCTTTCATCCTCCCTTCTAGACGCATTCCTACGCCATCTAGATGCGTACTAAGGCCATCCATACGCGTATCGAGACGATCCATGAGGGCTCAGAACATCTCGACCGTCGAGGGTTCATCGGGACCACGAGCTCAGGAATCCGTCATAGGTGGTGGTGACGAGTATTGGTGCCTCGACGTGGGCATGC